>OCZR010223050.1:0-15955 GCA_900234385.1 Anemonia viridis | reverse complement strand
AATAACCTCGTTCTTTAAGCACTATAACTTATCTTTCATCCACTCTATATAATAATTACATCTGATCGGTTTATACTGTACAGACCTAGACTCTACACATACTGCATGGTGGCTGCCAGAGGTGCCTTCAGTTTAACCTCATCGAGTTGCACTTGTCATGATTATTAGCATTAACAATATTATAAACTGTAAAACAGCAATTATAAGAGCTATATGTATAAGGCAAAGTAAACCTCATTAGACTGGATCACGGATTATACCTAGAAACCATCCTACTCTGTTGACAATTGAAGTAAATAAACAATTCATCTAGTACTGTAGCTCTAGTTGATTGTGACGACTGACAAGGGAGGTAACTTTGTTTTTATTTCGATCACAGACTCGGCAGACAGCGCTGCTAAAGTAGAACAATCTTAATCAGGTCAGAAAAGACAAGCATCACAAGGACAAGCTAAATCCTCCATCTATTGAACGATTAATACTCTTTACTGTGGGGTAACAAGATGTACCTTTTGTTCTCTCTATATATTCATATAAGATGTCACATTTCACCCTGTCACCGTCATATATTGCGTCCCAATGACGCCACACTTTGACATCGTTTCGTGATCATGCATCTATTGGGAACACATTGCAAAAGGGAACTAGTAGATCGAAGATATTGATTCCTTTAATTATTGAATGTTTTAAAAGAGTTTTAGCTGGAAGAATTCCTTAACGAATCAAAGAATACCCAGACACGTCTCTCATCTCCCTAAAATAAGCTATGCAACATAATGGTTCTGTGAATATTAGGAAAAAATGAATTAAACAAGGAACCTCATTTCCAAAAATACAACCATTTGATGCATTTATCACACATAACTATTACATAACTAATATAACTTATAGCTATTTCCAACTGAAAAAAATTTGAAATACTGAACAATGCACAACTCTCTCATAATGGCTGCCGAATGCACGAAAACGAGGTCATCCAGTCATTAGCTCACAAAGAAACACAAAAGCACTTGATATGTGTTTATAGAAGAAAAGTCATGAAAAAAACCTTGTGTTTTAGTTTGAATTCGTGCTATTCACTTTGGTATTGAATGAACAGCCTTAATCAGCCTTGCAAGATAACTGGGTGACCTCATTTTCATGCACTCGGAGCCAGAAAAACGCTATTCAATGTTCAGTCTTTAACATATTTTGAAATAGCGATATAACTGTTAGTCAACCAACATTAGTCAGAGAATTGAGTGTTTTCTTTATTACTTTTTTCATTTACTTGTCCAGCCGACCCAATCTCAGATTGTGATCATAGTCATGTGTAATACAACAGGAAAAGAACAGTTCAATCTTACAGGTAGAAAATTCTTGTCAAGACCAATCACTAGTATCTTTACCGTGTTACAATCGTAGCAGAAAGAAATACACCATCAGTCGAATAATTCATAGGATGTCTAAGTGGTTCACTTGCGGCTTTTCTCTATATTACATCTATTTTTTTCCTATTCTTTTATTGTCGCGTTCCTTGTAATGTTCTTTACTGTTATTGTGGTTGCTTTAATTTAAAGATTTATTTTGGAATGTTTTTGTTAGCTGATGTTTAACGAACTTCAGTAACATCGTCATGAACGCGACCGCCTTTTAACTTGGCTATCCATCTACGTGTTATTTCCTTGAAGGTCCTGTCTTCCTTGTCCATTTTGGATCCAGGTAACCCAAAAGTCTATTTAACGTTTTTTACCATTGCATGGCACACAGCAGCTCCTGCTGGCTTTTCCACTAAATGTGCTCTTACAGTAGTTGTTGGGGCACTTGACTGTAACGCAGTTTACCTTTCTTTTCTAAGTAACCAAAATAAGCATACATTAGTACTCGACGTACACAGCTATTGCAAAAATGTGGCTGAGGGTTTTGTTGCGTGTGGCATGTGGTTTATCAAGCTTCAATTGTTAAAATATCAGCACAGAAAAGAAAATGCTGGAAAAACTTGCAGACAAAGCTTGTGAAAATTCACATTGTTAACGAGGTGGCCTTTCTCTGCTATAATTCACACCACCCATATTGCATTGCGTGCTTGGTAAGATAAGATAATATTTATTTATACACGCTAACATATTCAACTGGCCGCTGATTTCCAATATGGGCGTGATAAGCATACCGTGAGAGCCCGGTTTAATTCACATAGCTAGAAAGAGCACATCGAGCTTTTTAAAATTTCAAAATTTGGTTTGACGTTGCATGTGACGTCGAAAAATTAGAGATGGCACCTTGTGACCGCCGAGGGGGCGACGTCTCGCGCAACGGATCTCACCGTGCTCGATGAACATCGGACGGATGGTCACACGGTACGATCTAGTTTTTGTGTCCGAGCCTTTAAGTTATTACGAAAAAATCGGAACAAAGATAGTGATTGCGCTAGCTTACCTGACAGTTACAGGTGACGCATTTGATAAGACCAAAGGGCGGCATGTATGGTGACCATCTTGCTCCATGAGGGTAAGTAATGTCACCAAACTGACACGCTAATAGATCGAAACACTGTTAGAACTGACGATAATACACAATGGGTTGTCAACTGCACTGGACTATGAGCCTTACCTTTAGGCTGTGCTGTAGATTGACTGCGCATATCAGAATCTGCAATAAAGAAAGATCTGCAAGTCAGTCGATGGTTGTACTTGATCAATGATGGAAGACTTGTGGAATTGTGTGACCGCATTAGGTAGAGTTGAGCACAATGTGCTTACCTGAACATCGTGGACAGCAGTCTGATTGGTGTTTCTTGACTGGGTATTTGCATTTTGGCTTTGCACACTCAACTTTACTGCAGCTTATCTCATTGCTACTGGCCTACAGTTAAGATACAATAATACAGTCAACATTACTCAGTTACAATAAATTACATAGCTGTCAATTCATATCCTTGTAGTGTCAAAAAGAAGGTTGATTAGCCCATACACTACCATGCAGGAACTACATTACACTGAACCACACTACACTACATTACATTACACTACACTACACTACGCGTACACTACACTACATTACACTACACTACGTATACACCACACCACACCACTCTACACTACACTATACTATACTACACCACATTACACTACCACTATATTACACTACGCTACACTACACTACATTACATCACACTACATTACACTGCACCACTACATTACACTACACTGCACTACACTACACTACACTACACTACACTGCACTGCACTACACTGCACTGCACTACACTACACTACACTACACTACACTGCACTGCACTGCACTGCACTACACTGCACTACACTACACGTGCACTACACTACACTGCACTGCACTACACTACACTACACTACACTGCACTACACTACACTACACTGCACTGCACTACACTACACTACACTACACTGCACTACACTACACTGCACTACTTACATGCAACCTACACGACACGAAGCACTCACCAAACAGGTACAGACAACACACTTCATGTAACCAAACGGTTCTACATATGGATGCCATACAGAACCACTTGGGTAGAACTTTTTCCCTTGGTCAACGAAGCATCCCTTGATCTTTGGTGGGTTCACACCCGTATATGTTCTGATCAGTTGGCTTTCCATCACTGGAAAAGAATCATGGATTATTTAGTGAAGAACAGTAATGAACAACTGAACTTGACAAAGATTAGGTACCTGGACAGACGGGACAACACTTGTCTGGTAAAACAACGAAGGCTTCGCTACAGTTTTGTGGCATACAAACAATTGGAAAGCAGCTGACTTTTGAATCCTGAGGAAATCAAATCAACAGTCAGTCAGTTGATGACGTTATCCAACACAGAACTGCATTATTTGTTGCACATGCGCACTTACCTTACAAGAACACGTGGTACACTTTCGATCATAATCTGGTGTCCAGGCCTCTCCATTAAAGTACGTCTCTCCCTCGAATACACAGGCTTGACCAGTCAGACCAGTTATAGGTGGTTGACAAGGGCTGTCTTCGATTCTGATCTGACTTCGAAGCTCACCACGTGGACTGTCATTGCTGCTAATTTGAAGGTAGATACGGCCACGAAACATGTTGGACAGAAACGCGTCATCCAGATCTCGTACTATCCCTGAGATCTAGAAAATAAGAATAATATCAACGAATGTTAATTCCATTCAACTGTTCTGTTTTCACTTTCCAGAGATAAAGTAGGTTGAAAAAGCTTCACGCACCATTCTTCCCGTGAATGAACGAAGCGTATGTCTCTCCTTTTCATAGTCCAATGGTTGGTAGCCAAAATGAGCGAAACCCTCCAGGTCAGCGGTAATGGTATTTCTCTGTCCTCGATTCAGTCCTTTTAAGAGGATATTATAATGAAGTGAACAGTGACGGTCTAGTGATAACCAGGCCAGTCCGGCCGCTCCGGTCCGAGTACTTGGAACGACTTCATTTCCAGACAAAAGAAACGGTAAGTCTGAACAATAAACAGAACGAAACAAAACCAACATTTAGACGGATTGATAATATACTTGTAGTCTGTCTGTCTGTCTGTCTGTCTGTCTGTCTGTCTGTCTGTCTGTCTGTCTGTCTGTCTGTCTGTCTGTCTGTCTGTCTGTCTGTCTGTCTCTGTCTGTCTACTTATAATTGACTGACCTTGGAAAGAAGCATGATGACCTCCATATGGTAATTGTTTCACGTGACCCCTCAATTCACCTCGGCGATATAGCGCCGTGCGCACGTTGACGCTTATTCCACCGCTGAACAATAAACTTATTTCGGCAGCGGACGGTCTCTCCCAAGTATCTTCTATCTTCATGTTGAAAAATACCAACGTCAAAAGCATTAGAAAAGCTACATATGATGTAAGGTATTGGTTGTTTGCTGATGTATCTACCTGTACGCGGGAGTGCTCGTCAGGGGTCAAGGAACGGGACAGTTTCTTTACCAATCGTTTTCGACTCATTTCCAATGTTATCTCGATGACGTGTTGCATCACTCCAGAAATGGACACCTAAACATAACAACATGAGCAGGGGGAAAGATGTTAGCTTGATCATGATGATAGAGATGATGATGATGGTGGTGGTGGTTATGGTGGTGGTCATGATGATGATGATGATAATGGACACCTAAACATAATAACATGAGCCGGGGAAAAGATGTTAGCTTGATCATGATGATGATGGTGGTGGTGGTGGTCATGATGATGATGATGATAATGGACACCTAAACACAACCTGAGCCGGGGACTGAAAATTGAACTGGATCGCAATTGAACTTGGGAAAAGATGTTAGCTTGATAGAACACAGCTTGTTATAGGTGCATCCTCATCAAATACATAATAATAAAAAAATAAGACTTATGTATAAACTGCCGAGTATCCTTTGTAATAATAAATAACAGTACTGACAGTACTAGGATCGGAGAGGGTTCTTTGTAATAATAAATAACAGTACTGACAGTACTAGGATCGGAGAGGCACAGCTGACTATGCCATGTTTTTTTTACCTTTTCTTTTTATTAATTCTTCTGACTTTATATTCATGATATTTAGTGCAAAGTCAAGGATAAAAACCCTGAAGCTCGTTGGCTTCCCCAACGTATTTCGAAGAAAGAAGATCCCTCAAGCAGGACGGATTTGTCAATTTGAGTGTAGAAAAGAGGATGATCGATAGCTCGAGTGATATTGTGAAGACGAATCAAGCGAAGATAGTTCGGACGATGCGGGATGTGTCGAAGAAACTTTTCAAGTTTTGTTTCTTTGATGCAGATATGTGAAGGCAAGTAGAGGAATATGTGTGTGCTTTTCTGGGAGGGGAGGGGTATGGCGGAGGGTGGGTCAAAAGAAGGGGGTAAGAAGTTATTTTAGATTTTTAGGGTTTTAGACCCCCTCCCGATAATTATTGCATACTCCCTAATGGTGGCGATTATGATAATGATGAGGGTAATGATGATGATGATGTTGATCAATGGTGATGATGATGATGGTGGTGGTGATAGTGGTGGTGGTGATGACATGGATTATTAATACTCCAACATTACCTTGTATCGCAAATTCCCATTGTCTTGGAACTGAAATGATATATAGCCGCTGGCTCCTGTTATTGCGGGCCTTGAGGCTTCTCTTCCCGCCATCAATGCATGAATAACTAGAAACAAGACAACATTGTATTAAACATTCCCCAAGACCAAATGCATGACCTCACGGGGGTGGGGGCGGGCAGAGAAGAAGTGTCACGTGACTTACCATTACAAGTTTTCTTGATGGTAATCCTTCCTGTCATCTCGACCGTCTTTTCCCCAGCCTTGATTGACAAGGTCATGTTCAGTATTCCTCTAGCCAACCACCTAAGATTCTGCTCACTTGCGCCAAACCACGTGATCTTTTTCATTTGTCCATCGGTTTGTAGTGACGTCACAGGGATTGAATGTAGAGCTTGTACTTTGCCGCTTTGAGGTACTTTGACGAACTGTGCACTGGCAATAATCTGCTTCCCTCCTGAAGTTGATATTACAAGGTAAGAATCTGTCTGTCATAACTAACTTGCAAAAGAGATTACTTGCCTGTGTGCGTGAAGCGGTTGTGATACAACATTACATGAAGATTTTTTCCATTTCTTGAAAGACTAAGCGACGCCAGGGCTGCCATGTGAAGATTATTGTCAAGCTTAGCTTGTAAAACAGACTCGAACGCACCTAGGATGTACAAATGAACACGATCATGAATTGGGAAGCACCGGGGTGGCGTAGTGGTAAGACCCGAGTTCGAGTCCCGCTGGTTTCGGTGTCATATGTGAGTAGAGTTGTTTGTTGGTTCTCTCCTGTGGCTTCGAGGGTTTTTCTCCGGGTTCTCCGGTTTTCCTCCCTCCACAAAAATCAACTTAATTCTAAATTCCAATTGCATGGAACGAGGGCCAGCGGCCTATTAAGTGCTACCCTCGTAAAAACAAGGTCAGCTTTATTGACCACCCTAACCCAGTCATTTGTTTATAACATAAGTTCATGTTAAGATAAAAGAGCAAACCTTCAGAATATCTATCGTAGCTGACCAACTGGCCTTTCAAAGATTCACTTTTCCTCTTAAATTTCAAAACTACATTGATGGTTTTTGTAATGAGGTGCTTAGTTTGCTGGTCAGTCAAGTCGGTCCATAACAGGCAAACCTGCAACAAACAAGTATTAAAACAACCATGCCCGTCAATACAATACATACCGGCAATACATACTATGGTAACCGGATGCAGTGCATTACTATTACAGTGCACATGCATGCAGATGTATTTATTCTACTTGGTCATGGCAAGGGCGGATCCAGCCAAAATTTTAGAGGGGGGCTAATACCGTTTCGTCGTTCGCGGGCTTCATGTGGTGGCAAACGACCCTCCCCTCCCCTACATATTTCCAGTCCTTTTTCGGCCAAATCCCAGCCTGCGTAGCCAGTTGCGTAGCCAAAACCAAGATGGCTGACCTAGTTGGGATGTTTTCACTCGATTTACTGTAAATTTGAGCAAGAAATTCTCCTTTTTGTTTTGTATTTTTTCTGCTGAACAGGGTGGCTTCAGCCCCCCTTGCCCCCCCTGGAACCGCCCTTGCATGGGTTTATAACCTGCAACAAACATCAAGCAACGCCTCCCTCCATCCTTCTGTATGTATATATACTTAGAGTGAGCCACTCGCACGTCATTCCGTCGCCAGCATTGTTAAAGTGGTTGCTTTTACCTTTGTCCCATTGATAAATTTCCTATGGATATTCAATTCTCCAAGTTTCTTGTTGGCTTGTTTGTAGAATAGCAGTGTCTTGGGTCTTTGGTTACTATGGACGATAAGAAATCGTTACTTGCTGTTAAGAAAGGCCATTTTGAATCTGCATATATGCCCAACCTTTTCACTTCTGCCACAATGCATACTTACCCTTGGTAATAGATGGATATACGTAAGGAACTCTTGATCAATGTCGAGTGCAGCCGCGCCAAACCAATTTGGCGGGAAAATGATTTGCTTGAGGGAGACTGGGAAGGGGCAAGAAGGGCCACGAATTCTAAGCAAAAACAAAACAAACTTTAGTCTTCTTTTTTCTCGTTATCAAGGCTACTGATATGCATGTTTCAAGTGTTTTATTGGCTCCTGATTTCCCTCCGTGTGACAGTCAGTTTTGCTCACTGTCTATAGTCAGCTTTAGCTCAACCCAAAAACAAAATGGCCGCCATGTTGTTTCATGTATTAAACGTTTACTGATTTCGAAACAATCGAAAAAAATTTACACAGCAAGCTGCCGTGACGAATGTGTTGTTTGTTTCATGGGAACAACCCAGGCCACGCGCAATACGGTGACCGACAGCTATCCAACATGGGCGCCATGTCCTTTGGACTAATTCCGGCAATTATATTCTGGTGCTCACTATACCTGGAGGACAAGTAGGACAGCACTGGTTTCTTTGGAACTCAGGGTTAGTACACGATGTTTTTGGACAGCGGTATCTCGTGTTACGGCAGCTTACTTTACCATAGTTTCCAGGCTTTTTCGGATGCTTTGAACGCAATAGTAAACAATGTGAGATAAAACAATTATGTTCAGTAACGAGATTAGTTGATCTTACAGAATGCGTCAATCAAAGTGATGTTGGAAGTGAAGGAAAACTTTATTTAACGACATGTCCTATTTGTTGTATTATATATCATGATTACCTTATATTAAAGAAGTTATAGGGAGTATATAAATAGATCGAAGTAGTAGAAGCTAAGTAATAGATCCGCCCGATATTGGAGAATGCGATTAGGCATGTTTCATGGACTCGTGCTGGAAGGTTAAGCAGGAAAATTCCCTAAAACCAAAATGAGAATGTGTTTTACACCCTCAATTTCTAACTGAAGGTAATTTGCATTGAATATAGAACGTGGTCTCCATTCCCTCGCTTCCGACCGCATCGAAACATCAAAAAGCACCCCTTTTTAATTTCATCAAAAATTCTCGAAAGCTGTCATAAACGAAGGGCATTGACTATAGAATGGTATTCAATCTTATTTCTAGCGTTCATTCGATTTGTTTAACCGAAAACCTTTCCGTCAAGAATAGTGAAACCACGGCATAACTTTACTGACGTTCTTGTTGGACTCAAGTCCAAAGGACTGAAGGGCGCCTTATGGCTCACTAACATTGTTTAAGTGCATCCCGGGACTGCATCTCGATCACCGCTATGGCGGGTTAGAGGTACTGATCGGGCCGGTTGTTCGGTCTTCCTCTCATCTACTTCAACAAAAAATCTAAATCTTCTTAATTAATTCCAACTCGAGGGCGACAGGCTTGTTACAGGATTTTGCTATCACACTTACATAAAAGAACCTGAAGAAAGAATCATTCCATTTAACCCTGCGGTGTACCGCCTTATGACGATGATGAAACGAAGATGAACAATGCCGCGAGCATTCAGCTATGCATAAATCAATGCTGGTGTTCATCATTGCAATATTGATGCCACCATCGACAAGAAAAAGATCAATCCGGTTGGTGTCGGTGTTTGAGGCCCTTCGGACACAGAAGATGTTTTTTTAATCTAATTTTTACTCTACCAATAGTGTCACGTAGCTAGCAATCGATTGGCCATCGAGAACACAGAACAGAACACAGTGCAGATCTTTTTTTGTGGTCAGTTACTTAACAAACAAATAAACAAACAATTAATTCACACTTGATTGTAACTACAAATACTAGCCGATACTGTTCGAGTGACTTACCGATACTCATACTGATGGATATCTGCCGCCAGTGGAGTACAGACTAGAACGGTCGGGTTTGTTGTTCATTAGTTTTTTTTAAAGTCAAACGCACAGACAAAACTATCAAAGGCAGTAAGAAAATGTTTACACATTCCTTATTTTATCTTTTGTCCTATCTTTGTGAAAGATCGATAGCTATGTGCTTTCCCTCCTTTCTTAGTTCTCCAACTTGATTATAATGAACAGAACAGGTCTAGCCTACAAAACCCCTTCAGAACTAGTTAACGGCATGTACTGCCAGTGCTTAGGTTTAGAGATGCAAAGTCCTGTCCAACACTTGATCAATCACATAGTTAAAGTAATACATATATTTCCGAGAGGAAATGATGAATACCTTAATACAGGAGCAAAGAACACAGTGAAGAACTCCAAATGGCGCCACCTCGGGATTCCATGCCGTACCAATCTTGTAGTGACGTAGCCCAAAGCTGCAGCCTGACAAAAAGTAATAAAAAACAATAAATAAGTTCAAGGAACAAGCCGGCATGTTAGCAATATATTCATATATCTCTAACACCATCATAAAAGAAGATATACCGCAAGAACTTTTCAGTAGAAATAACTTGGGGATTTTTTTCCAGCTCCGCCATTTTTCCTGGAGTTGATCACGAGTTGATGTTGGTGAATAAGTAAAACACATCCAGCTTGCCCGGAGTGGTTTATTCAAGGTTTAACTAAAACCATTTTGTAAAACCAGCAAAAGATGGTCACTATTGAAAATGGCAAGTGTTTTGAACTTGTGCAGAAAAAAGGTCCGTTCTGGTTGTTTCTTGGCTGACGGAGGGTCGTTCATTTTGTAATACGAAGATTCTTGTTTCTGATTACAAATTGGTTGAAAGAAACTTTCTCAGGAAGAAGGGGCTGCACACGAACAAAACGAGTGCTTTCATTGGATTTCCATTTTCGCATTTGCCTCAAAAGCCTCCAATATTGCGTGAAAAAGAAAAATGTTGTGCAAGTGACCTACCATCTCTGTTCCCTGCAGGAGAAGGGAACTCCAGCCCATATGGTCTCAACAGCAATCTTGAACCAACGATGGTGGGATAAATTAGGCAAATAATCAGAAGCTTTAACATTTTGCTAAAGTTGGATGAAGTAAAGTGAGCTGCAGTTTCTTGAAGAGTATCCTTCAAAGTACTTCACTCCTCGCCACCAAGTGATCACTCATCTACTGGACCAACCAAGCCTTGAAGTAGGATCATGAACTAACTACGCCACGACCGACCGATCGATGCATGTCAACAATCAGATCTTTTTTCAATAAACATTGACTTCATTGTATCAATTTGTTGGAACGATTAGCCTAGACCTCCCGTACAGTTAGTTGTTCAAGGCTTTCTACACCAATAAACACTAAATCCTACCACCCACAACAAAAGAATACATGACGGTTTATCGGAGAGAAGATAATCAGTCTTGTTCAAAAGAGAAAAACCAATAGCAAGCAGGAGAAGAACGTACTCAATAGTATGTATGGCCTCAACTTACACGGAGCAGTTCTGGACTGAAAGTTAACTTAAGACTGCCTATGTGGTTTTATTTACTGGCAGGTCAATTTCACTGATGTTGTATTAATCTTGAATTAATTGGCACACATGATAATAAATAACGCCTATTGTTGAACGCTAATTATTGGAAGTTTCTGTAAGTCGCAGGCGTAAAGAAAAAACAACGACATGAACAAAAGAGCAGCGGTATTGGAACAAAACCTTAGTGGGGGTCACAGCTAACACTGACTCTCTGCTCACCGATTTGGAAAATTTCTTGAAAGAGATTTGGATAACTAGTTTAGCAAACAAACAGTTTACAGCTGTATTAGTTAATTAGGTTATGAAGACAATGTCAACATGGAGGTTGGGAATAAGATTTGCTAAAGATTCATTTCTTATACAGATGACAACTACTATTGAAACTACAGTCACGGGTTGCGTTGGTGTCTTAGAACTGAACAGAAGAGCAAAGTGTCAATTTTACACTGTGAAGCTGTAGACTGTAAATCAGTTCAACATAAATATGTTTTGTTTTTCATCGGTTAGTTTTCACAGCAATTGAATGCCTAAATATTCCACGACTTTTAAAGAGGGTCTTTGAGCAATGCCTGAGCTGACGACTATTTCAGTCTCCAGCACATTTCAGATCGCCGACCTACAAACTTTTTTTGAAATAGTTTCTATGGATACTTATTCCGACGAAGGACAACTATAGACGTCTGAAACGTCAGTTACCAAAAGTTTCCATTTTTTTTTATATATTTTCAAGGCGTAAAAATTTACACTTTGTTCTTACGTTCTTTGATTATAGTTTGCTTTAACTTTGAACATTTACCTGAGAAGCCTTGGTGAAGACAATCATATCATTCAATCAAAACACCTTTATATAGCTGTGATCTCTTGTGCCTTAAATTAACTAGCTATTCTTCCAGACCAAAATATTGTGCAGCGAGCCACGTTTATTTAATGAATGTGTGTAAGAAAAAGGCTTGATATTAATAGAAAGACTAATTATACCCTAAGATATAAACAAGACACTTAGAGAGCTGACAAAGATATGTTTAAACAAAGATTTTAGTCTAAACATGCTGCCTTGTCAAATGGTCTAGAATTCCACAAGCCTTCGGTTGTAGTGGATTAACAACCATTTGATGTTTTCTTCTCTTCCGTTACAAACCTACAAAACTCTTTTTCAAAATAAATCTGTTTGACAAAGAAAAACAGCATGTAATTTGTAAATATTATGGGGAGTTAAGCTATGCAGCTTGCCTTAATCCAGTTTAATTACTGGACGAGATATTCTTATCTGGAAGCAAGACAATCGAGAGAACCGCCGTCAACCTCACATGGCACAAGTCATGGCCCTTGCGGCAAGGGTTATCGTGAGTTACTGATAAGCTTGTTACGGGTAAATATAGTATCGAATCTGTTATCAAAAAATCGTACAGCAGGAGAGAACGAAAGCTAGCTACTGAGGTCGATCAGTTGTCCTCTTCATTCTCAGTGCCCTTTTGGCTGTAGTAATATATTCAACTGCCGGATCCAAAGGATCGTATAGTATTGTATTTTGGGCGGTCTAGGTAGCACTAGCTGAATGAACCATTGGACGTTTGGGTTCTTAACACTAGTCAGTTTGCTGCAATGCAACATTGGAAAAATTGCAAGTGCGAGCTTCAAATCAGTGATGGAAATGTTTTGGGATTAAGTGACGATGATTAAAACACTGATACAATGGGAGTGTCTAAACTATTGGAGGGCTGGGTAGCTTACCATTTACCCGGTTAGAGCTAAAGAATGCTGTGTTATGCTAATTGAAAAGTTTAAGGTGGTCCACTTTCTCCGTTCTTTTCCATTCTTCCGATAAACGCGTGTACCATTTTCGGCACACAAACTTTCCCGCGCTTTTTTTTTGGATATCACAAGCGCGTAATTGAAACGGGATGGATTATAATGATCAACACCCTGTCTTCCAACTTATCTTAATTCCAACTTATATTATCAATGCAGTTACCATCATTAATACTCTCAAACACTATCGATTGTGTTTTTTATTCTTGATCTTCTCGTGTTTTGTTCTACAATTCCAATAGGCCCTCGTTTTATCTTTTCCTTTCTTCCTATGACAAGAAAGGAGATGCTTTCCTAAATAAAACGCATGTTATGACATCAAATGAAGTGACTCTTCCACTCCATTAGGAAGTGAAAATGTTATGTCAAAACATCGTGTCTTAACCGCAGGTATTTGATCATGTGATGGATTCCTGTGCACTGATTGGTTGAAATTGAGGTTATAGGCCAATGATGCATAAAGCAATACAAATTTCACAGAACAATAAACAAGTCAGTGAATGTGCAAGGATTTACTTGTAAAACCACTCTTTGCTTGACTGGATATATATTCATGGGTTAAATATTCATACGATGAAGTCAGTACGGATAGTTCAACGAATAAATCTTTTTGTTAATACAAGAAAAATACTCTGATTCGACGAAAGCCCCACTACTGATTTATGCAGATCTGCAGTCCCGGCCTGAGACAAGGTGTTTCCAGTGTTGGTGAATTTCCAGTGACCCGTTCAGTGTTTTGGCTATGGTCAAACTGTTTTTGTTCCGGGCGATTTCTCTACTCAGTTTATTCGGTTTATTGCTCTGGGAATCACTGGATGGCGGATACAAAGACGGGAACTTGGAAGCAGGTGAAGATTTTCAGATTCATTTTATCTTTCTACTTTGCTGGTTTCTTCTTAAGATAAAATTTCAACTACAAAACATTTGTACAAGATTTCCAGTCCAAAATGTACTGGGATTTCACAAACTGATGATTCGTTCAACTATACTTTGAGTAGCTAGGCGAAACTCATGTTTGGCTATCTGCATTTGTTTTGTGAATTCCTCAAGTTACACTACATGAAGTAGTCATAACAAATGGTCTTATTTGTAATTGTTTTGTTTAAATATATGAATATCGAATCCCAAGATGATCAACACCCTGGGCTCACGGTACCTGGTGCACTGGGACATCAAATGTCAAAACAAATCCACACATCATCTCATCAGACGACCGAGAAGCTCGTATTCTTCTTGCATGTCCGGGAACTTTATCATTATGTTATTTACACCGTACTGAGAATGTATATAATTATCAGGAAAATGAAAGTCGGTGTAGTAACGGAATCGAATAAGCGTGATGGTTTCTTGTGATGTCTAACGGTTCAGTGATTAACTGTCACCATGTCCGGCTTAACTTACAGGTACCATGGATAGGAACTTCCAAAGCCTGAATGGTTTTGGCGGGGAATTGATCAAGGTGAGAAAACAGGATCAACAGTTATTTTTTTATTTATTTTACAAACGTCAAAAGATTTCAAAACCTAGCTTTAAAGAGATAAATTCTATTATTCTATTATGTATTGAACGTTCCCAGGCCCTGTACTTTCCTCTACCTTTCCCAGTCATTATTTTCATATGTTTCAATATCAGCCAACCATGCAGATCGCATTACTACCTAATATCTTCTTTTCCAGGAAGCCAATCCTGTCCAGGAAGAGCGCAAACAAAGTCTAATGGAGTATTGTCGTGACAGAGATCCTAAAAGTATTCTACCACGTGGGACAACTAAATTCGAGATTTCATCGTACACTTTTCGGAATATCATCGTAAACGATAAACATAACCTTCTTTACTGCTATATCCCAAAAGTAGCTTGTTCAAACTGGAAGCGTGTGCTCATGGTCTTGAATGGGGATGCCTCTGACCCGTATCAGATTAATACTGCAGACGTACACAACAGAAGTCTTGGTTACTTCCGGTATTTAAATGAATACACACCGGAAGAAATCGTGTATCGACTGAGTACATACTATAAATTCTTGTTTGTACGACATCCATTTGAACGTCTTGTATCAGCCTATAGAAACAAATTCATAGAATCTTACAATTTGACTCTCTTTAAAAAGCTTTACGGTAGACGGATAATCAAACATTTTCGACACAATCCCGATGCCAAGTCGTTGAAAACCGGCGAGGGAGTGAGTTTTTCAGAGTTTGTAAATTATCTTTTAAGCTCAGATCCGGAATATATGGATCGCCACTGGAAGCAGTTTGACCTGCTGTGCCATCCTTGTCTAGTTTATTATGATTACGTGGGACATTTTGAGAATTTGATACCAGAGGCTAATGATCTCCTACGGACACTTCAAGTAGATGACGTCACACGTTTCCCGGGGAACATTACCTCGAAATATAAACTCGCTTCTGCTGATCTTGCGCAGAAGTATTTTAAAGAACTCTCTAAGGAACAAATAGAAGGATTGAAGAATCTTTACCGACATGACTTTAATATGTTCGGGTATTCCAGCGACGACTACCTGTAGGATCCCACATGGTGCAGCTGTCGTACGAGGTCTATCAACTCGTATATAAGACTTCAAGTGAATCCTCTTGTTCAAGAAGATTAACGTCAATACTACTTGGAGGAATGGCAATAGGATAACAACTGTGGTGAGGTATACACGTATGTTTTGGACAGTGATGACAGCATGAAACAACAAGGAGGACGAAAACTAGCAATACGTAATCAAGGGTACGCCCAAACCTTGACAAGGACATGACAATGTTTAACAATGACTGGTCATAACTGACGACCTGAACCTCCTGACATGTTGATGTCATATGATTGAGCACATGCAGTCCTGACATGTTG
>OCZR010222819.1:0-10585 GCA_900234385.1 Anemonia viridis | reverse complement strand
ATTAGTAAATGCGCCTGCCCGCCGGCCCCTGTTAACGACCCATCCCCGATGAATAATGGATTTTCAGAAGTTTATACGTTTTGAACAACTAATTTATATATTTCAATATTTTAAGAAAAAATACCAATGTTCTTGAGGGTGTTCTTTACCCATCAAGATCAGGTGTGTATGCCTGTCTGAATCTCACTCTCAGAGCCTTCTTACTACTCATGCTTAAAAAAGAAGTAAGGGCTCTGGGAAAAGATTGTATGCCGATAGGATGTAGCCCATAGTATAGTACATATGTAAATAAATATAGAGAAATATCCAGGGCTTACGATTTTGAAGCTATAATAATAATAAAAAAATACAATGTATTTGAGTAACAAGGCTTGTCTGTTGTTTTGGGGTAAACGTGATTGTTTTTAGAGTAACCACCCTGGTATGACGTTAATGCAAACATCGTTTGCAAACAGGGGGAAACAAAGATTTTTAGATTTTTTTTAGATACAGTAATACAAGCAACAAAATCATGCAATTTGTCGCGCATCAAGTTGCAGAACGATTTTGACCGTTTGCCACACCCTGGACACAACTTGTTGCGTGACAAGTGCACAATTTTGTTTGCATTACCACACCTTTACGGTTTTAATTAATGAGCCTGAACGCAAAGGCAAAGTTACAGAGAACAGGTCAGCGGTTTCGCACGCCAGGGTATTGGGGGCCCACTCTGGCTAGGGGCTACTTGCAGTCTTTGCAGTTTGCTTGCTCGAAATTTAATGGCATTCATCACCAAGGCAACCCTTATTATCACTTATAAATATTGGTTTCTAGAGTTGAATGTCCAAATTAAAGACTGCATGCGTGCATTTGAAAAACATTTAGGACACCAGGCTTCATGCAGGTTTCTTAAGAATTTTGTCGGAGTTGTAAAGAACAGTAGTTATGCATCCTTATTGCAAGTCCCATTGCCTTATAAAGTAATTCTTGGGGTGCATGTTACGTCACCAGCCAATATGTTGTTTGACTGTGCATTCAGCCAAGATGGCGGCTGTATCATTGTTATCTTTATCACAAGGTCACGTGGTTGTAAGCCAAGATGGCGGCTGTATCATTGTTATCTTTATCACAAGGTCACGTGGTTGTACCCCAAGAACACACAAAAGCCTTATTTAAATTTGGGCTCTCCGTGCGTCAACGCGTAACCTTGCGATGAAAATTGGAGATAAGAAATTACGTTTTATAAGAGGACATTAAAGGCAATTCCAAGAATCATTCAATTTATAATTTGATAACCCAGTTGCAATCATTTGCCAATGTTTTAATTCGTGTCATGGAGGTGTACCACGTTTTATTTCTTGACTGTCTGTATCAATTGTTTTGGTGAAGGAATATTTGCCCAGAGCAAGGAAACGAAGTGACATTAAATCAAGCCAAAATCGTCACCACGTCTGTTTGTTTGATGTAGTATTTGCTCAGTGTATATCTCTCTTTTCCTGTTTTTATCTTTTCTCTTCAAGGCCTGGTGGACCCTTAATGCTATGTTTCGCAGGTGTTTGGTGTTCTGGTGTTATCGCTGCTGATCAAACAGTCCATCCTTACACTTAATCGCAAATCATTTTTTGAAAAGTGAATACTTATAATGAATCTCTCATTTTCGTATTTTAGGATGCAATCCCAAGTGAACAAAAGCAATGGAGCAGGGAATTCTACTCCAAACACCAACGAAAGCTGCACAAACCCTTTAGAAAACTACGAAGCTTTGAGATTCATTGTCTTGGTCTACTACATCGTGGTAATGGTTTTGGCAATCCTCGGCAATACTTTGATCATTCATATCGTGTATTCCAAAAGATCCATGAGAACATCTACGAACATCTTCATCACCAACATGGCCGTGTGTGACCTTGGGATACCATTTTTTCTTCTTCCAAAGAGAATATCCGAGTTGTTAAGTGGACCACATTATGCATGGCTGATAGCTGGAGATGCGGGACTTGTTCTCTGTAAACTAGTGCCTTTTATTCATGACATTTCCGTCGACTGTTCTACTTTTAGTCTTCTTCTCATCACATTTGATCGGTTCTGTGCCGTGCTGCTACCACACAAGCGCCATTTGTTGTCCAACAAGGTTGTCATTATCCTGATCGTTTGTGCATGGCTCGCCTCTATCAGCGTCGATGCCGTTTTTCTCAAGATATTTACAACAGTTTACAGGGACGATGGAAAGCTGTACTGTCTTCCTGAATGGCACAGCAAAACTGCCGCTGATACTTATATTAGAACTCTCATATGCACCAACATTATTATTCCTTTCATACTCATATCATTTGCCTATTCCGCCATTTTCCGCAAACTCAAAAAACAAGTCCAGATTCTCGGGAACTCCATCTCAGACCAGCTGCGACGCCAAGAGTCTCTTCGACAAAAGAAAATAGTCAAAATGACCTTCGTGATCATCTGCACTTTTGGAGTTTGTTGGCTGCCCGTCATTTTTACAGCACTTTTGCGTCCGTTCTACAACTTGAACGCAAAAGCAGTTCAGTATCCTTGTTGGATTTACGAGTTTGCTCGAGTCTCCGGTAAAATTCAAATTCTTACCTCGATAACCAACCCAGTTGTGTGTTTCACATTTAGTTTGAAATTCCGCGAAGAATTTTTTCGCATATTTTGGGGTTTTTTCTTTTGTTGCTGTCGTGCAAATCGAAGTGTTGGGAACAGTGATCAAAGTACGGATGAAAATAACGCTAGGGAAGGGTAGACTTTAACTACTCTAGAAGAAATTGAATCAGTTGGTGCACTGCAAGACGGAGTTCACAAGGAATAAGTACAAGAGAGATCTCCAATCTGTGATTACTCTGTAACATAGTGCGTGAACTTCTCCGCAGAAATCAGAACAATCTGGTTGTGCGAATGGTCACCTATGTTTATGTGACGTTTTTGGGCACGTACGAGCGTCATTTCATTACATGTAACTACATACATGGGATAATCTTACATACGATGGAGGCAACAATCTTGGTTTCTTTAAAGACTTTCTCATTTTAAGGAAAAAAAAGAAAAAGCAGCGTATACGTATTTCCTTCACTCACGCTTCCAGAGCGCTAAAAAACAAATCAGGGACCATGCATCAGGGACATGAAATACACTTAATTTAAACTTGCGCACAAACTTTAGTTTAGTTTAGTTTTTGCGTGCGCGCCTTCTGATTTTTGCATCAACCGTCGTCTCGAGAGCACACCCAGTCCCAGCCTAGATTGCTGTAGAAGTATCCTTTGCTTCACTTGGATTCAGTAGAGGGGGTGTGATTTGTGGGCGAGGCAACCCCCAGGAAATATTATACAACATTGAGGACAGTTTAGTTTCCGGTTTGATAAGCAACTGAAACCAATGAACGGTAGAATATAATAATTCTTTAAATTTTATTCATAACCGGAGGGGTATGTGTATCACAACAGGGGTATACTGAACTCTCTAATAAGGACACCAGGCTTAATCGTTCCGCGCACCCGAGTAAAAACAAATTTAGGACTAGTGAAACTTTGAAAAATATTCCCTCTATTTCAAGCTTACAACCAAATATCAAGCGTATGCGTAAGAGGTTACCAAGAAACGTACGTAACCGAATTTTAAAGTGTGGCAAAACGACTTCCGGGTCCAAAAAAAAACCAGATCAATTCCGACTATAAAGTTGTTTCTTACTTTTTTTTCGTTACAACATGTTTTTTTCTGTCCAACATGTGTATCTGATGGAAGTTATATCATCGAAAACATTTTAGTTCTTATTTTATTCACCGTTTTTTTGCGAGCAGTTGGACCCGGAAATACGCCACAGTTCAAAACGTTGTAATGCCCCCCCCCCTTCTTTAAATCAATGAACTCTCTTTCATGATCGTATGATTTAAAAATTTTATTAGTCTAAAGTATATCCATACATATGGTACATGTATTAAAAAAACTTCTAAGCTATTTCAAATACTTTAATATTAAACCAGGAGCTCCTGTTAATTAATTTAAGACTAGATATACACGTATGCTGAAGCTAGTCCATCAAACTATCGCTGGATTCTTTCACATCGAGACTGTAACCTTACTCTTTTCTTTCATTTATTTCCATCATTTCCAGAATTCATTTTGTTTTTGTCTTGTATTTTTGCTATTTCTTTTTTATTGCTACAATTCCTTTTGAAGCTATCCCTTGTACATTCAACATTTTTATCTTTGATTTTAAAGTTTTCATTTTCCGATTCAAATTTTTAGTATAATTTGTTTTTAGTCTTATTTTTCATAGACTTGTTTTGATATTTTTTACTTCTGTAAAAATTATATCCAAGTAAATGAAAATGACTTTGAAAAACAAAATTATAAATCAAACATTTGAACGGAAAACAATTCAAAAACTTTTAAAATCAAGAAGAACTTAAAATGTCAATGCAACAAGGAGTGTGACAAATGGAATTGCAAAGTTGCAATGAAAAAAAGTGAACGCAAAAATTGAAGCCAAAAACATGAAGTCTTAAATGATCGTCTTAAAATGAAAGAAATTTGCAAAGTGAAAGCTCAGTTGTGAAATGAATTCGCGAGAGGTTGATGAACTTGCATTCATTTGTATTCTAAGCCATGACTTGGTGTCAAGTAGAGTGATTCCATCTAACCCGTAAAATGTAGTAAGAGCTAATTGCTCAATGTTCGATAGTTAATTGATTTTAAACAAATAGAGAAAATAGGACGTTCCGGTGTCCATTAAGAGATTACTATCATTCAAGGATTAAATGTAATCAACTCAAAGTATCTACTAGTGATACTCATATATTCGCCACTTTGTACCAGGCATCTCTCATCCCACCGACCAAGCACCTAAACGCCAAGCTCATGTACGAGTGACGATTTTAATATAATTTAAACCGATTTGGAATAAAGTAACTTAGGACTGCATGGCTTGATCATTTCTAGTATCAATACGATATCAATAAATCATTGACACACGGTGAAACACTGTGCGCAATTATACACAGGCAGCATTGCTGAAATAGGATCGTTTCTACTTCAGCAACACTACAAGTACTGCGAGACTGGAACATTGTGCGCAGTGTTGCACCGTCTGTCCGTAGCTTTACTGAACTCAAATTTCACAGCTATTATTCATAGATTCTATTTAACCCATAAAAAGATTCGTCTTACGTACCGTGTGCATATATGACAGTCAAAGACGCAACAGAATGAGAATCAAGCTATTAATCTTCAGACAATGATCTATTTCATGGGTTTAATGGAATCAGTCTACTAACTACTACTACTACTTAGCTAGATCAGTCTTAGATATATTCAAAGTGAAGTTTCCAGGGGCTGTATACGTGACCTTGTTAATATGCCAGTACGGATCATCTTGCCATTCTCTAGCGAGGGTGGAACTATAACTGGAAATAAAATAGGAAAGTGTCAATTCATTGGTGAATAAAAGCACTCCAAAACAAGCACGTACAAGAAGACGTTCAAGATCAAGTATAGAAATAAAAATCAGTAGGAAACCGTTGCGTCGAGTTGAAATATTTGACTTTGAATACAAGGGAAGGCCGTCTGTAACGTCGAACTTCTCATGAACCGATCTCATTGATAACAACGAATAATAAGGCATGGAAATACCTGTTTCAAGGAAATAAACTTCCAACTTAATCACTGTGTACTTTGAACACGGGCTTGTCTTGCTCTTATTCCTATAAAGAATAAAAAAGCAAATATAGAAATTTAGAAATGCGCGCAAATGTAAAATAGACGAAATACTCAAATGCGACGTATACTAAAACCCTTTTACAATCCCTGCGATTTGACTCTGAAAGACAAAAAATGAATTAGAAAATTGCGCAAATTCTAAAATACAAGAAATATTCAAATCCAGAGCATACTAAACCCTTTACACTCCCTGCGTATGAATTGTAGTAACCTGAAAAATATGAAAATGTCTTGGTAAGTAAGAGTTCAATGGGCGATATGCACTAACTGGTAAAGTCATGTAACTATTTTCTGCCGTTGAGCTTCGCCGCTGTTGTATTTTGCGCTGTTGATCAGCGATAATAGTTTTTCAAAAATCCGTAAAAGGAAAAGAATTGGCACACGAATGATGCCATAGCCTGCTTCTCATCCTGACCAATACCCAGGTATTGGGCTGCAGTCATGGTGCAGGCTAATGCAACTATCACGATGGCGGAAAGTAACCAGATGACCACGTTGATGCATACTGCCCTTTATAAATGGCTTATTGCGGATTATTGGATTCGGCCCAACCATCTCAATGCGAGCCAATAGTATATCACAAAAAATGCGCGCAACGCCAATATACGTCAAAGAGTTCCCTGAAATGAAAAGAAAGGAAAAGTTAGCACAAAGAAAAAATTAGCGATCAGTTACGACTACCAGATTTGTTGCACAACACAAAAATGCTTTGTGCAACAAAACAAGTGTTAACAGACCATAAAATTACTCAATTTTCCTTAAACAAAAAACCTAAAAAGAACGCACATCAGTTAGTTTGAAGCTAGTGTGATGTTATCTGAAAAAAGATATCCAAATTACGGGAACAGACATTCCATAAGACCCCAAAAGAAGTAAGCGAACTGCGTCACCAGCTCATTAAGAATGGTAAGTCAAGTCGATGCTCACTTACCAACACTTACTTCTATCAGCGTTGGAATGTCCCTGGACCCAAACCCCTTACATCGATCTATTATTAATAAATAATATAATACCCAGAAAACATTTCATTCTTTATTACACCAAGAACCTGTGTAAAATAAATAATGTACAATTTTATTTAATTTTATACAACAATAAACCTATAAAGAACGCACAAAAGTTAGTACATAGTGCCATGTTATCGAAAAAAATAACTTCCGATTTATGGGAATAGACATTCCATAAGACCCCAACAGAAGTAAGCGAGCTGCGTCACCAGCTCATTAAGAATAGCAAGTCAAGTCGATGCTCACTTACCAACACTTACTTCTATCAGCGTTGGAATGTCCCTGGGCCCAAACCCCTGACATCGATCTATTATTAATAATATAATACGCAGAAGACATTTCATTCTTTATTAGACCAAGAACCTGTACAAAATAAATAATTTACAACTTTATTGCCGGATGAATATTTTATATCAATATCTTACATATATTAAATCTTACATGGATTATAAAGTATCTTATCAAATAATACTCTCAAAAACCTGAAAGAACCGGCAAAGTTTATAAATTGCTAGTTTCGGAAAACATCGGAGCTGAAAAAACCGAACCGCAAAAAAATAATTCCTGAGAAGAATTTGTAATGCCATTTTTCTTGCGTTTTCACAAGAAAAACGTGTTAGAATTGAACACTTTGTAAAGTCAAAGTGCACAACTGGGGAGCTGATATTTTGATTCATTATTGCTATGCAATGATGAAGCAAAATATCAAACATAGCAAAAAACGCTGCAACTGTACAAATGACAGACAGCAAAAACATGAAATACAAGTAAAACAATTGACTAATCTAGAAGCTAAGAAAGCTACCACTGAACAGAAAAAGCTATCGTGGACTGCTGCAACCATTATGAAGAGCTGTAAAGCAAAGTTTTTAAATGCCATGGATGTAAACACTTGGTAGAAATCATCATTGACAATGATGATTTCCATCGATACTGGACTCTCATGACATTTAGAGTAAAACTAACCTGAAGAACCACCATTGTGGTCTGACATGGGTAGCCAGAGTTTGGAAGACCGTTGGTTGTTCCGTTACCCAAACCAAACCCGGACTGTCAAACCGAGCAGTGCGGCCAGAATCTAACCGACATCGTAACTAACTTAGGCGCTTTATGGTGTGTGTATAAAAAACTAGCTGACCACACCACACAATACAATGGCAGATCTCCAATCTAAATCAAGGACCACAGACACAGTTTATGCTCTATAGAGCTGTAGTTGAAGATTGCTCCAGATCCAGTGGTTCCATCCAGTGTACTGATCTCTTGTTGTCATCTTGCAGGCCTAATGAAAAGCTAACCTAATTCTTGGTCCCATGACCATGGCCGATTGACCACTCAAAAACACTAATAAACACCCACCTAGTTTTCATAAAAGTGGTAGCTTCTTCTAACCCATTCCCTGGGTCCATACTTAGTATTTCTGGAACCCTCTTAAGCCTAGTCCTAACTATAGACAAATGCACAAGAATGTAGGCTTGCAACAAATCAATTCTTTTTTTTCCAAAAATGTAAAAAGTACACTTGAAAAAAGTCCAAAATATTTCCCTTTTTGTTGCAAGCCAAATATAAAATCTTCAAAGTTCCATATTCGATTTAGGAACACTTTTCTATTTATAATAGATAAGAGCACTCAAACAAGCTAAGTAGCAAATAAGTTAAAAAATAAAAAAATCCGCCCCCCTGAGTTGAAAAAAATATTGAATTTTGAATCTTGTTTGAGACTCTTATATAAAATTACTTCAACTCTTTATTCTTTCGGCTTCTTATTCATCTGTCATTGTAGTCTCCCTAAAAAAGATAGAAATACGAGTTAAAATCAAAGCAAATACGATATTTTTATAATAATATGCAAATATTTTAAAGACGGGATTCCCGCGGGAATTTTTATCACGGTCGAAATTTCTCACACCTTTGCGCGCGTTTCTTTACGGTTCTGAATGAAAATTTCGTGTTCTCTCCTATTACATTTTCCAACACTTTACCTAGGACTAGTTTTATTTACTTTTAATTTTTATCTTAAAAAAGAGAAAGTTTTAGAGAAAATGTAGTGCAGAAAACGTTTTGGAATTTGAGAATGTGGCAGCTTTGCACGCTTCTCTGAGAATTAAGGTCAACATTTAGAAAACTATAAGTTTCTTCTCAAAATATTCAAAATTGAACGTTTGAAAAAAATAAACTCATTATAAAACTCCTTATTCTCCGCATTACTGTTTAGAAAACGAGTAAAAAGTTTTAAATTCAGCGTATTCGTTCTCAAGAATGGAAGGATGTTGTATGACTTGGCTCAAAGCTCAGAGTTGCCGCCAAATTCTTGAGTAGTTTTGAGCCACTTTCAGCACAATTATTGAACAATTTTATGTACTTTTATTACTTTGAGCATTACTCTTGCTAGTTATAAAGCTAATTCTCAGTTTAGACCGAGAGTCTGAGAGAGAAATCAAGTTTTCTTATGTTCATTCAACTTACCAAAGTCATTCTTGCAGAAACCCAGAACGGAAAGGAAGAGAACACGCGCCAACCTTGTTTATATACCTGTTGATCACGTGGGTCATTCACGTGCCAATCAAATATATTTTATCCAATAGGATTCGATTCCTTATTATTTGCATAAATGCGGAATTATGTTTTGAATTAATAATTTAAAAGCCATGAAATTGTTTAGTTCATCGATAAAAAATTAAAGAAGAAGTAGACGAAGAAGAAGAACAACAAGAACAACAAGAACAACAAGAACAACAAGAACAACAAGAACAACAAGAACAACAAGAACAACAAGAACAACAAGAACAACAAGAACACTAACAAGAACAAGAACAACAAGAACAGCAACAACAGCAACAACAAGAAGAAGGAAAGGGAATTGAGGAAGGAGAAATTTAATTCCAAGCTAATAACTATTTTGAGAAAAAGTCGGCTCAGGTCATACTGAGGTATGATTTTTTACTCAAAATGATTGAAAAAAAGACAATTAAGCGATCTGTGAATGGAGAGGGATGTGTTGTAATATGGATGGGTGAACGGGAGGCTAAATAGATGGGTGTGATAGGCTGAACGGAAGGATGGATGGATGGAATGAATGAATATTGACTGATGGAAGGGCGAAAATTCCAATTTTCTTCTACATTTTTATTTGTTTGTTTGTTTTTGGCAATGTTAGTTGTCAGCCACTTAATATCTTATCAAAATAGTTTTAATTGTCAAACAAATCGGTTGCTTATAGTCGATATAGGACAAACGGAATCTTTCCTTCGCGTTATGACTCGTTTCACTTCGAGTGTTCCTATTTCTATTTTTCTCCCTTCTTTTTATGTCTTTTGTTAATGTAAGAGTATTGAAATACATGAAGTGTCTACAACTCAGATTTTTTAATCAACTTCAAAAACGAAACAAATGACAAGGAACGGATATAGAAATTCACCCTAGACACTCATTTGAATAATTCATTTAGTCAAACCAAATAAGTTTTCATTCGTTTACGACACAAGAGACTTTAAGATTTGCTCAAAAGGGTCATGTTTCTGATATGTTATTTGAGTTCTTGCGAAACAAAGAGAAAATGTCTCAGTACTACCCTCACCTGTCAACTTTATTTCCCCAAATGTTTACCTTACATAAGGAGTAATTTGTTCAGGCTCGGAGAAACGAATAGTCTTTTAGGCTATTTATGGTTTTTCATGGACGCACGTCTCATTCATTTGATGTACTGTTTAAAATGTCTTGTGAAGTTTGTTCTCAAACTATATCTTTAATATCTTAACATTGTGTTTCCGACACTTCGTTTTCTAATTTCGAGTATCATATCTAATTATGTGTTTTGAAACCCTTTGAGAAAATATATTCAAACAGCTGTTTATTTTCTGGTAGTCGAG
>OCZR010222411.1:0-13855 GCA_900234385.1 Anemonia viridis | reverse complement strand
ACATTACTAGGTTCGGGGGGGTCATCCGTTTTTTATTTGCAGTTCACAAAATCCCACCAGCCCCCCCATGCCCATAAAAAATGAACGGTCCCTAACAAAATCAAAATCAAGAATACAATTGCTAATTGCTATTTGCTATAAGATGTTAAAAATAATAAATACAATTGAAAGCCGGAATGACCACTAATATAAGCAAATCCTGTTGTTTCTAAATTTTATAATCCATAAAAATCGTAGCAGGAAATAAATTCCCTTCCAAGTAAATTCGACAGTGAATATTAATTTCATCTTAAATTCACTGAGTTTGTTTATCAAAAACGTCAGATATGACTGAAATCTTGAATACAACTTCATTGCCAAGGATTTTTTCAAGCTTCCTACGCAAAGAGACCGAAAAGATACGACAAATCGTTTGTTCAAAATTTTCCAAGATGGCGGCTATGACGTCGCACGTAAAACTAACATTAAAACAAAACGTTCAAACATTCACTATTTGCCAAGAAAGTTAATAAAAAAGAATAATAGCACTAAGATTGGCAGAACACAAGATAAAACCCGTCTAAAATTTCATAATTGTGAACATTGTAGTTGAAGAATCACTTCTTTGCTGATTGCTATTATGACGCTAGCGGAAACAATCAAAGAAAACACCAGATACTTTTTACACTCAAGGGCCTTTTTAGACGTCTAAATCTTATTCAAATTTTATTTGTTTTTATAAGATGAAGTTGTCGGTTTGGTGAAAGACTTTGAAGGTCAACGTGATTAGCTAGTTTGACTAACATAACAACAGAGACCGGTTATATTTCATATTTCGTTCTATTTGTGTTCTTCTTCTTCTTCTTC
This sequence comes from Anemonia viridis, assembly GCA_900234385.1. Lineage (NCBI taxonomy): Eukaryota > Metazoa > Cnidaria > Anthozoa > Actiniaria > Actiniidae > Anemonia > Anemonia viridis. The sequence continues at coordinate 13,009 of OCZR010222411.1, read as the reverse complement.
TTCTTCTCCTTCGTGTACAAACAGGAAGTTGTGATAATGAAGGGTCAAAATTAAGTTTTCGGAACCGTTACCTCCGGTAATCGATTCACAAAGAGGGCCCGAAAAATATAAACAAAATGTTTTTTTTCTTTTCATGTTCGTAATGACTGGAAAAATAGGCGATTTTATCTAAATTTGTTACAAATAATTTTATAAAACCGTTTAACTGTACAAATTTAAAAGAACCGTGTAAATTGGAAAACATATGATTTCCTTACATTTAAATGGCTTTCGTGTGCGAGCACTGTGATTGGACAGTATATGTGTTAAAGCGTTTTGATTGGGGTGTGGGGGTGTGGAAGCCCTTAAAGAGTCATGGACCACCAAAGTTTCCCCAAGCGCTTCGTTTAATCTTTTCAAATAAAAATATGAAATGAAGAAAAGTTATACCTATCCTGGGAGTCGATATAGATGTTCAAATGAGGCTCAAAACATCGTGAAATCATTCCAGTGAACTTGGACTGTTTAGGATTTGAAGGGACCTGCTGAAAACGAGAGAAAAGAGCGGCAATTGTTTTACTGACCACTAACTGAGACACGTCACTAGTATCGTTTTGATGGAAATTTGTATTTTAACTTTGAAATTTTTATTTGTAACTTTTGGATTCAGTTTTAGCTGAAATTCTCTTTGAAATTTTTCTTTTTCTAACTCGCTTTAATCCATTTGCTCAAACTTCCTGTTTTGGTTTTTCTTTGGAATGATTTTGTAAAAAAATATTTAGTATCAACCATTTTAATATTGCCAAAGCATCAAAAAACATCCAAAAAGTCCGAAAAAAATTCCTCCCAAACTAAACAACTCCTTTGTTCTTCCGTAGATTACCTACACATTTATCTATTCTTACCTTGCTTGGTGCCTCCTTCTTTTCTAAAACCTGGACAAATATTATAAATTAGTACCGCAAAAACTAAAAGATGTAAGTCGTAGAAACGACCGTGACCAAAGCGCCTAAAGTACTAAGTTGATCAGGGCTTTCACTTTGAATTCACATCAAAAATAACTAAAGTTTTTGCCGGAGTCAGTGCTAATTTTTGTTCTCAGTAACATCAACTACAAATTTATTCTAAAATCCACTCTAAAATCCTTTCACAAGGGCTGTGATGTACAGTTTTTCCTCTTTTTCAATTGGAATCACCATAGAATTCAGTGTAAGCGTCCAATAAAACGTAATTCTTTCAAAACAACACTTAATTTTACGTGGAGTTTAAAACTACTCTACTATTTTATGATTATTATTATTTTCATGATTTTTGCCATTATTATTTATCTTCAAAAAACTCTAAATAAATACATAGCAAAATATATTCAACTTACATCATCTCCACTCAAGGCAAACCTCTGTGCCAGCAGGTTTTCGAAGTTCGTGGTTCTTTGAATAGCGAACAACAACAATTTTACCTCGATTTCTGAAGCACGATTTGCCATGATTTTTGACAACTCTTTTCTACAAACAATAAACGTGTAATAGTGTTCAATTTCCCTGAATATCAAAGCATGAAAACAAAGTTTTTTTGCTAAGAAATTCGATTCCATATAAAGTATCTTGAATCCTCACTTTGTAATTTTGCAAAATTCTTCTGCTATTCTTTCCTCCACACGCCATTCTGGAGGAAACGTGCCTGCGAAGTCTTCGTCGAATTTGACTAACGCTCTCTTGAGCCAAGAAAATCTTCGGTCTATTTTATCTAGCCAGGCAACCTACGAAAGAGAAAAAGATACTCAAAATGGCCAAAAACTGGCATGGTAGAGTGAGCTTATTTAGGAAGAAAGATGGTACTTTTCCATGAAGAACTTTTGAAAACCATTACACTAACTTTTGGTTAGCCATATTTTTCACGGGCACAGTAAATTACTCAAAAACGGGAAAATCAGGTATGACGACTCTTAGTTGGCAGAGTATTGGTTACTGTGCTGTAGTTTATATTTAACAGTTAGCCAAGCTGTTCTTGTTCAGGATAAAGTTAGGGAATTAAAAATGAAGTTGTTGGTGAGGCATTTATTAGTTGTTTGATGGTATTATAATCGCAAGATGTATGGTAGGGAGTTGAATATATGTTGGTAAAAAGTAAAGACCATGTTATACACGAGACGATTTTTCGCAGCGAGAAATCCATCATGTTGAGTTGCGAGGTTTTATCTTCAGAAAAGAAACTCGCAACATGTTGCCTGAAATGGAAATTACGCTAAACATCGTTCCATCTTGCCTGTTATATGGAATAAACCTTTCGCGAAATAGTGTTGTGAGAAAAATCGCCTTAAAGTGTTGGTTAAGTCCCGTTCTACATTTGTTGCTTGTAAGTTGTAATATTATTAGGGATATGGTGAAGAACAGAGCAAGATGTTTGATTGTCATATACTTGTATATTTTTCACAATGCATACACGGGGAATACTGCATATTGGAAAAACGTTTTCATTCACATTTCCACGGTTCAAACTGAATTTATCTGCCGGAACATTTACCGCCGACCGTTTGGGCGGAAAATGCGATTAAGAACTCAAAGAAAAAAGTGCAAAAAATGAATTAAAAAGGCAAAGGTTTTATAGCATGTATTGGCACTCCCTGTTAAGCACAAGATGGGCCTACAGCAAGCTGGGCTATCGACAAAGTACTCGGTGTCTTTACTTACTGAAAGGCTGAACGAAAATTGAATATCTCACCTCAAATGTTTCGTTAAAAAGCTGTTGGTATTCAGTAAACTGCAGCCGAACAAACCACGTCAACAGCTGGTTCCTATAACAAAATAATTTAGCATTTATAACATTAAATTGAAGAAACAAAAGGCAAAGATTGCAAGAATGTTTCATAATGAGCTGAACTTTCGAACGTTTGTAATGTGAAGACCTAAATTTTCAGTAGAATTATTGGCTATCGCAATTGCAACTGCGCACATACACGATGTACACTTCACTTGTATGCTCGATGCCTTACAGACAATATTACATACAAATACTCTGCAACTTGTCCACCACACTTTCTCCCCTAAGCCATGTACGCAACAACACACTGTACATTACACCTTCCTCTCGCAGAAAAAAAGCATGCTATATACACGACAACATTTCCACCATGTCGTGCCACAACATGTTATGCACTATGCACACCACGCCAACCCCACAATACTATACCCACACCATCTTACTCCACCACAACACACAACCATCACCATGCCATGTAACAAAATGTCCATCTACCATTCCGATCATATCATGCACTATATACACGACACCTCAATCATGTCGTGCCACAACATACCATGCCTTATACACACCACGCCAAACCTACAATACTACACCCACACCATCTTTACTATGCCAGGCACTATACACTATGCACACCTTGACACTAAACTCTAATACACGAAACAACATTTCTGCCATGCCACAACATACTAAACCACACCGCACACACTATACTCTACCACGCCATACGCACTATACACACAACATACACTACACCATGCCAATCCATCATGGCCCCACACATAATGCACTATATACCCGCCACAACACCACACACACACATACACATCCATACTTACTTGACTTTAGGATCTAGAACCTTGACAACCTGACATGCCTCAGCCAACAGGGAATTAGGTCCAGATGGTGGCTGAAATTGACAACCAAATGGATTTCAGTTAACACAAACCAGTAACGCTGAACAACTAAACCACCTCAGGCCAGGATGATCAAGAAATACCTTACCTTAGCCCCGCGTACTGACAGCGCTTCTTCAAAATCTTGTAAAATTTGAGTTCCAACTTCACTCTGAATTTTATTGACCCTATAAAACACATGACGCATTTTGGGTTAGAAGGAACTCGTTCACATTATCTACTGTACTAAATTACTTCAACTTTCTTTACTTTGCCTTCCTTCCCACTAAATGTCTAAAATGTTTCCCTTCTCAATCCTTTATTTTCCCATTATTTTTCCCATTCCATTCCATTTTACAATTTCCCTGCCTTCTTTATTTCCCCACTTTTCTTTCCTGTTCTTTCCGAGCCTTCTTTCCTTTCCTTTCATCCCTTTATTTTTCATTCCTTTTACCTTTTCTTCCCTCATTATCTCATTCTTCAATTTTGTCAATGTATTTATTTTCTACTTACTTATCCGCCAACTGCCTTATTTGTGAAATACTGAAATACTTTTTAAAATGCTCAAGAACATTTATGACGCCTTGAAGGAGGTTGGCCACTTCTCCATACTGCCGTTTCTTTGTCAACACCCTTCAATAAAAGAGATAAATAAATTTCGTAAAATATAATATTGTAGCTGTTTGCAATAATACAGAACAAACTCGTACATGTGCCTGCATGCTAAACTTTGAGTTTTTATTGCCATAAGTCAAAATTAATCTCCAGCACCGAATTTATTAAAGCAACGAAAAAACAAAATCCAGTGCAGTGGGCAACTCAAAACTAAGTTCGAGTAAAATTTAAAATTGTGGTAAGACCCAAAAGCTAAGGATTTATTATTGCAATTTTGCTTTGTTAATTTACAGAGGACTTGTAACAAAGTTTATTTGTTATATATTAACCATTTGAAAGTCATAGTTATATAATTGCCAAGAATACTGATAATTGGTACAAAGCTGCCTGCAATCTCGTTTTTAGTTAAAGAAACAGTTTTTGAAACACCAACAACATCCTTGGCAAATATTTTATTTTATTTTAGCAGATGTTATAACCCTAAGTTTCAATAGTGCAGTCTTTTCATTTCCTTTCTTATTCAATATTGGCTTCCAAAGCATTCTTAATTGCTATAAAAAGAACTTTTTCCTGAATTTGATTCATTTTGTTATTTGCACATGCACTACGAATATACAGTATCAATACAAAAGCAATCTTACAAACTTATGAATTAAAGACAGCAGGAAGAAGACAGGAAAGGGATTATTCCAGGGAAGTAGTTCTTTTATGCCATTGCTTTAGTTTCTTATAGTTTTTCCAACTATCATTCAAAGTTGTAAATGTATCTTGGATCCATGTTAGAACAGGGTTCCCATTCATCTGGAAAAATAAAATTCCCTGACTTTTCCCTGACAATTCTATGAACAAAAAACTATTTTTCACTGACCACACAGTGCACTTCTTTTATGAAAAAGGAATAGATTTCAAAAAGATAAAGGAACAATTCTCCAGAGGCCATCATCTCAACATCACATGATTTGAAATAGGCAATGGGCAGATACGAAGCCATGAAGTCTATTCCATTTGGAATGCAGAAGTTGATTTTTGTAGAGAAAAGAAGATCAGAGAGGGAAACCCTCATAGCACAGGAGATAGCCAACAAGCAACTCTACTCAGATATGACACTACATCTGCAGGTGCAGGTGGCATTGGGGAAAGGCAAGTGCTCTCACTTCTGCACCACCCATGGTTTCACAAATTTTCAACAACAAAAAGATAATATTGCAAGAAAAATCTTTAGGAAAAGTACTCAAAAGTGAAATCTAAATAGAGAATAGAACTATTAGTGGGAGGAAAACCTGAGAAACATATGGCTTCATACTAGAAAAAAATCATGAAAGCTTTTCATTTATTATCTATTCAAATTTCCTTTAGAGTTTCAACAACCACTACATTACAACATTACTACTGATTTAATAATGGGGTCATTAATTTCATTGAATAATAATGTTAGCGTGTCAACACCTCCCACAAGGATTTGCCAGTTTCTTATCACATTTCGGCAAACACTATTACCGGTATACCAGTATTACTGATTTATTAATGGCATCATTACATTTATTGAATACTAACGTCAGCGTGTCGACACCTCCCACAAGCATGTGCAGGTGGTTGAGGGTTGTTATTGAGGTCGTCAAGTGCCGCTTGGCATGGTCCAGTTGTTTGATGTCCCTTGTTATTTCTTTAACCTGCAAAAACAAGACACTATCAATAATTGAGCTTGAAAAACTTACAGTCATTCCAGAAAAGGAATGTAACCACTTTGTACATTTGATTTAAAGAAAATAATTCTGAAAATCCAAGAAATATATAATAAAATATATAGCTAAAATATTGATTCAAAGTTATTATTCAGTCTCCAGAGAGTTTGCAAGGTTTTGGCAACAAATTAGATTGAAATTTTTACAAGTGATTTTATTGATGATTTTCCTGTGAGTCCCCTACTTGCAGAGGTCTTTGTCTGCTCTACATTTTAGCTGTTAGTAGAGCTTATGCTTATGGATTGAAAGAAAATTTATATTAATAAGCTCTGTCTGCCAAGTAGACTTCTGAAGGCAGGGGGAAAAGCTTCACAAAATGAACCAAAGAAATTGTTTGCTACTAAAATGTACTGTATCATAATATACCAGTGAAGAGACACCATAAGCAGCACTGCTCTCACGACCTAGTAGTCAACATTTCAACTATGAAAATACAGCCCAAAGTTATTTTAAGCTCTTGCAGTAGTTATAGCTAGCATGACCTAATAATCAACATCTCAACAATGTATGGTTTAACGACCGTGGCTTGACTGGCACCTGTTTCACAAATTCCCCAAGGCTACATGTAGCTGTTATAACAATTCTGTAATGAACAGAATGACTTCTTATAGAAAATATCTGAGTAAAATGACCAAGTTTCTATTTTTGAAAAGTTGAGATGAAAAATGGCATATTTCATTAAGAAAAGATGTTAACTTAAGTGTAATAATTTCAGTAGATCAGAACAAATTATATATTTGGAATCATGCAATGATAACCACTGAGATAATCTTCTTCCTGCTGTCCTCTCCAAGGCTAAGGAACAAGAAAGCTAAAAGTAACATCTTCTATGAAAATGTCCATTTTTCTTTCTTTCTGGTTCCAGACAATTTGTAAAACCCTCTTGATTCATTAGTTTACTGTTCCCTGAAGAAGGGATGCAAATTTCAAGCTTTGTCCAAAAATAAGTATTAGTAAGATTTCCTGATAGAGTACCAGCTTCTAGCCAAGGGGTTCCTCTCTACTTTCACTCACTTCCTCTAACACAGAGACTTAGAAAGGTACCTTGGCTATCAGGTTCATGAGGGTTTAAGTTGAATGATGCTGAGTTGGAAATAGATACATTGTATGAAACATCATAATCTTGGGTTTACAACAGGAAAATGATTTAACTTTGTAAGGCTTTTGTAAAGCTCTTTTGTTTAAGGTTTGAGTTCAAGATCCTTGGCCAGTAAACCTCAATCAAGCTTAATAAATGCACTGTTACACTGTGAAGCTTTAACTTTCATTTGTGTGTAACATTGAATCATAGGTTAAGCCCTATGATGTTGTTTCTAAGACTTAGTTCATATTGTCTTGCCACACTAGTTGGAGTAGAAAGCAGTTCTCTTTGTGCCATTATTCTCTTGCCAAAGCAGAGCATACAACAGTTTGTCATGAAGCTTCTCTAAGACTAAACACCATTAAACACTTTCAGATAAAACTTTACTATCAAAGTGATCTTTTTATTTGAATTGACAGCAAACTGACCTTTTATTTCCAAAGTTACACACTTATTACACTCTTCAAAGGGTGACTGTGTTTTTAAAACATCATTTAACATAACTTCAAAGCACAGGTAAGAACCAAGGAGCAACTCTACTCACATACACCATGAGAGGAGGAATCAAACCTAGGTTGCACTACTGAGAGACAGGGCAGTTGCAATCTAGATATCCCTTACAAGTACAGTTATTTTAATGAATTATTATCTGCTGAAAATGTAAAATCCAGTACTGAACAAACCAGTTTTCAAACACAGCAATTTGTGCTGCAATTTTCATGGTGATTTTTGAGGCAATTTTTCTAAGTGTAATACCCTTTCTCTTATGCTTTCAATACATTTGTCCAAGTAATCTTGGTGACAGTGCAAAATAACAGTCTCACACCTCAAACAGCAGCAAAAAAACAGTCCTTTAGATAGAACAGAGAAGAACTCTTACCATATGTTCTGACTTGTCTGCCTTCTCTTTGATGTCCCTAATTTTTTCAAAAAGCTGTTTTATGGCTTCCTGAGCTTCTTCTAGGGCCTAACAAAAAGAGAACACTAAGACAAAGTTTCTGTTGACTGACAATGTGTGCCATGGATGTTTTATCATATGAACTCGTTAAAATCCCTCTATCTCATGAAAATATTTTTCTTCACACTCATATTTAGTAATATTTAGGGAAGGTGTTTATTGAGGGCATTTTTAAAAAAAATTAATTTTTGACCACAAACAAGTGACGTATGAAAAATGATGGTTTCAAAGTACACTAGGTTGCACAACATTGAACGTATTATGCCACCTTGGGAACTATAGTTTATTTTGCTTTGAAAATAAAGGGTTGTGGTTAACATTGAATAGACCATGTCATGTTTTTATTTCTTGTTTTGTCTTGTTCTGAAAGCCAAAGAAATGAGCAATATCTGCCGCAGTAAACATGTTTGGCCACCCAATATCAGCCTGACGGCTCAGTGTGATGATAATTCTTGGACATCCTGTAACAATATGAACATTTTTTCATGAAGATAGGTACATACATGTCTGCCTTCATGTCCAATATTTGTCTGTCCTCTAACAACTAATCTTATTTCTTCATCAAGAGTCCTTTAAAAGCAGAAAATAAATACAACATAGTTCAAGAACTGTGAATAAAAGAGAGAAATAGGACTATGATGTACAAAGTTTTAAATTTATTACACTTTCTAGAGAAAATTTGTCATGGATAATAAATTTATAATTTATAAATTTAGCTGAAGTTAATTTCAAAAACTTTAGAAATGTTGTGCAGTTCAAGACAGACCATTTGTGGTTCAATTTCTGCCTCTAGTGCTAACAGCTGAATCCCTTGAAGTCACTGCCGACATCAAACAAAAGCCCACTTAAAACTTTTTTTACACACTTCCTGCCATACTTGATTATTGGATATTCAATGATGAAGTTTAGTGAGATAAATAATACATATTTATTTAACAAGGCTAAATTGTTGTCGGCCAAAGTACAAATCTTATGGCCAATTTTCTGTTGGCCAAAATTTAAATTTTGAACATTTTAAGCTTTTTCTACTGAACCAAATAATTTAGAACTTACAAACATACCTTATTTTTAAGCGCATCTTGTTAACAACATCATCGATGTTAGCTAAAGACTAAAAAATCAAAAATATTCTTCAGGAAATATTTTATAAAATTTATCATTAAATATAATGAGGACAACTTTATCAGGTGAAGCCTTGTTCCTTCTTCCCTCTGCAAAACCTAATACACTAAATTTCAATTCAATCTGAGAGTTAGCAGTAACCCTGATGTTGATCAACCCAGTATCTATTTGAAGGTACGGATAAAAAGTTGCAAGTTGTTGGCCAGAAGAAATTCAAGGCTAAGATGTCTACAATCTTTTTTAAACTCCTTGAGAGAAAAAATGAGTGGGATTAGTGTACGGGAAAGCTTTCTCTTTCCAATTCTTAGACCTTCACCAACTTATAACAATAAGGAACACTTCTCTACAAAACATGGTAATTAACAGATGACGAAACTAGTGAAAATTAAAAGCTAGAACGAAAGATAATACCAAAATTCTAGACACTAGTAAAATAAAGAAAGACAAAATGAGGCTGTACTACAAACAAATATTCTGTCATTATGCTTTTTTCTTACCTGTTCTGTTGGAAATATTGAGTTTATATAATCAACTGGGTTAAAATCTTTGCTGTCAAGAGGGTCATCACTCTGAAAAACCTAAAAAATTATATAACAGGATGCTAGTTAGGCTAGAAAAAGTGTGTCACTGACAAAGGTGAGAATATATGGAGTCTCTTGGGTTATGGGCTGTAAGATTTTGGATCCAAATTATGGCCAATGCATGCTAAAGTTCGGAATTTGAAAAGGCAGAAAGGCTTGAAGTACTGAATGGAAGAAAGAGCTGTAAACTTATTTACTTAGAGAAAGGTATGACTACCTTGGTTATATATTAAGGGATATCAGCAGTAGTCACACTGCCGTTATCTGCTACCTACAGTACTGAACACTGCAGATTCAATAGAAACATTACAAGAACTTTATAAAACCCATTTTCATCACAGGAAATTTTTCATGATTCCCATTCTGGAAAAATTTTGGGTAATTTCTGGGACTTTTATGAGAAATACGGTAAATACAAATAAATCCCATAGTTGGGAAAATGCAACAAAATCCAAGGTTGGGAAGAAATTATTTTTCAAAAAGATTTTCCCAAATTTGGGTTGTAATCAAAGTTCCCATTTGGGAAATTGAAAAAGTTTCCTATACATTCTCTTTGATCAAGCATCTATATGGACTATTCTCCTTTTTCCAAAGAATTCCAACTTTACCATTAAAAAGAGAGAGACTAAGTGACTGTGAACTGCAAAGTTATTGCATGTGATATGGCAGATAATTTTTACACTCTTCATGAAGAAGAACAAGTACAGTACATTCAATCAGTTTGGTTCAAAAAAGGGCTAAATCTGTTCATGTAAGAGAATAGTATCATTTAACTTTAAGTAAACTATTTGATTTGAATTAACAGGTTGAATTGCTGCAAAATTCCTTGAATGTACACATAAGAAAGTTTATCTTTTATTTCATAGTTTCTTCTTCTTCTTGGTCATGTAAGGGACTAAAGCTCACGAAGAAACCCATTCATGAAACTGGGAGAAAACTGGTAAAACGTTACTATATTGAAGTTAGAATAAGGGTTGGTTTGTATTGCTTGGTTTATTTTCTAATTCTGTTCTCTTGGTCACATAAAGGAGTCAGGCTCATGAACAGCTGAAAGAACCAGGTATGTGGCAAAACTGGGTGAAAATGTAAACAAACAGTAGAACATAACTCTAATTGAAGTTTTTGAATAAGTGTTATAATTCAAGGAAGTTTGCAGTTAATGATTTAATAATCAACCACCAGAATAACCAGTTGTGCAGTTGTTCGTGGATTCAACCTCTGTTCAAACCAACACTCGGGGTATTAAAAAAATGGACATAAAAGATGCCGCCTTTGTAATTACATGGGCCATAAAACTGAGAGGCCTTCATATGGCTAGGATGTTGATATTCGTATTGGTATTATCCCTCCCAACTAACAGAAATTAAGAGGTCCATGTTTATTGGTGCTGTATGTTTATAATCCTTTTGTAAACAATGTTTGTATTCATGAAGGTCTTATCCCCCAACTAACAGAAATTAGGAGGCCCAAGTTCATTATGGCTTTATGCTTGATCCTTATGTAAACAACGTTTGTATTCATGAAGGTCTTATCCCCCAAAACAACAGAAATTAGGAGGCCCAAGTTCATTGCGGCTTTATGCTTGATCCATCTGTAAACAAAGTATGTCAGTGGTGGTCCTATTCCCCTAATGATGCATTAAGAGGCTCAAATGTATTGTGGTTACATGTTTGATCTTTTTGAAAAGAAAATTAGGTGTCATACCACAGATGGCACTCAACCAGAAGAAAATATCAACATTGTTGGTACTAGCTAGTTTGTTGTCAATATGCCAACCTACTGTACCAACATCTTTAACCCATACTGATTATCGGGCCTTGTTTGAATGTATATTGTCATAACAGTAATCGACCATATATCCTACATCATACAGAGATACCAATACCTAGCATATGGTAAAACACCCCCACTGCATCCTGCGTCACTTGTGGCCCTATTGTATAGACTAGCTTTAAAGCATTTAGAAAATGCTGTACTATACTAGTATTTATTGTTTGTTACTGGTGTTGATTGTGGATCATTGCTTTAGACGGAAACACACCATTGGTATTGTACTATCATAATAGCACATTGTGATTCATTGATGCATGCTGTCTGAGAACATACTGAGGAAGCCATTTGTCACAGTACTGTAATTCTCTCAATCACAACAAAACAGCTATTCAGTTTCAAAACATATTATAAGCTTAACTTTTGCTAACCCAAAAAGTTAACATATCTCAACAGACCAAACACTAATGTGATAGTCATTAATAATAACGATGAAATAAATTATTAATATATTATAGTAGGTAAGTTTTGAAAGAAGAGGACACTTAAAAGCTCCATCGATTTAAATCCAAAATGTCCATACAAATAACCAAAGAGTTTTGGTTCAACACAGACAAGAAAACATCATAGTTTACATCTAAATACATTCCCTAAAACGATAATTAAATACGGTCACTGGCTAAATTATATACCTGTGAAATAGCTTCTTCGACTTCAGATGAATAAACTATAGGTTTTACTGAGCTTTCTTCCAAAAAATCATCGTCTTGTTCACCTGAACGGCCAACCTCCGCCGCCATCTTGGAAATTCATGGGGGAATCCGCTGACATCGTTTGAGACTGCAATACTTCGGATTTCTGCAAAATCGACGCATCAAAAAGATGAGAAGAAAAGAATGAAAGACAGAGAGAAAGACAGATAGATTTTAAGAAGTGATATAGAAGAGTATAGTGCAAGCAAAATATTTGTGAAATACAAATTACTAAATAATACAAAAGAGTGTTAATTAAAGAAAAACGGAAATTATTAGAATAAAGAAATTCTTTATTCTATTGACTACATTATGCTGCTGAAGGATAACTTCATTAGGAAATTATTAGAATTTTAATATCATAAAATTGTACTATTTTTTACCTTCTATTTCACGGACATACTGTTTGCACACTATTAAACGATGTTTAAGAGTTTTCGTAAGGAGCTAGAAAATTTTACGGCGTTGAAAAATCGGCGGATAGTATTAATTGGATGGATGTCCGGGAGGCTTCCAGCTAGTGTTCTTTTTAAGAACAGCAGGTGTCATTTTAGCTCTAGGGCAAAAAAAAAACATCACCTGTATCATCAAGAGGATTCAGAGAACACAGGTGTATAACTCCTCTTTTATTAAGGATACCTATAAACTAGACGTCTGATATCTTGGCGATGTATTGTCAGTGAATGATACACAGGCAGCCCAAGCAATGCTCTTTTACATACAATTGACAGTTCAAACTCAAAAGACATG
>OCZR010222124.1:0-15835 GCA_900234385.1 Anemonia viridis | reverse complement strand
AATAATGTTGCAGAACTTACCAGAAGGGCCATCTGACAAGGTGGCGGATTGAGATCAAAACTCTGGTCAAACACAGTCTTTCCCTTACATTTATAATCAGTATAATGGCAGCTGTCCCTGTTCTGTGGCATTAATCCCCAGATAAGGTTGACTTTAATAACCTTATCTTCTTGGCTCGGCCTGAAGGCCAATTGTCTTAGTTTTCTGACGCTGTACCAGTTAGTACCCTTGCCCCACACGGCCACCTTTGGAAGAAAAAGGCATGGGAAAAATTTTTAATGCATTTTTGTAAAAATAATGTTTTCAGTCATAAATATAGACAGTAATTCATCACACTGGCGAAGGCATAGTTCGAAAAACGCCTCCATGACTGTGAGTTGGGATTATTGTCTAGACCATTTTATAATTTCAAAAACAGCGCGTGCTGAAAATGTGAAACCCAAGGGTTAAAAAAAGTGCCCGAGGGACACGAAAAAAAATAAATGTTTTTCTTTATTTAAGGAATTAAAGATTCATATTTAGAAAAATGGTGAACTCAATGTTTTAAATTATAAATATTTCCTCCAGTCAAAGACAAACTGGCACCATTCTCACTGCGAAAGAAGACACGATGACAATTAAAAAATTAAGAAAAATTGGGCACTCGAAAGATATAAAATCCAATTGCTTAAATGTACGAACATGCCGAAAGTTCTAAAATAATTGTGGACAAGTTACACGGAATTTATTAATAAATAATAACGTCAAATTACTAAATGTTAAAACTATCCGTGTATTTAAATATTAACCAAAAAAAACTAACTTTACTAATGACCACTCTACGGTAGACAGAAAACCCTGAAAAAAAAGGAAATCCCTTCTCGAACGTTACACCTATAAGAAAATTAAAGTTAATGGCAAAGCATCAAGCATGCAGACAAAAAAGTGTTGGTATATGTCAGAAAGCCTTAAGGCGACAATTTTACTAAATTGAAAGACTCTAATTGAAAAAAAAAAATCGAAAATGAATAACTTAGAATAATGCCCTACTCGAGCATTGTGTCTTTTAGCTGATGCTTCGCGTTTTCATGTTTCAAGTACTCACACTTCATTTTGGGTTTATTTCCAAGTAACCGATACCTGTTTTTGTCCGGTTGGATTTACTGATTCAGAGATAAGCCGATTCATTTACAATGTAATCGGAATCTACAAAGCTTGATTCTACAGAAATTCATTATTGGATCGGCTTTGAGATATCGGAAATGATCAGACAGCGATGTGCTTAGTTTATGGCTAAAGTGGCGAAATAAAATACAAGGCAAGGGATGCATTCATTGATCAAACAATTGTTGTGAATAGTCCATCGTTAGAGGTATTCACTGTTGGCAAACTCAACATGAATTCCCATTGCATGAATTGTGCACGAACTTCCCTCTCTTCAGAAGTTATATCCGTTGTAGAAATTCTTCAGACAGGAGACTGCATGAACAGAAGCAATGGCATATAGATCATTTTTGTTGACTTGATCTTTTCGTGAAATAAAGTGTTTATTTTCTTAGCTTAATAGTCTGCAATAAGTTAATAATTTGTAGATACTGATAAGAACTTGGTATGCCGGGTGCCACTTGACAGTCGTGGCCAATATGCCAGGCAAGGTACCAGGAATTATAATGGTGTATACTAGTTTTGTTTAGATATATCATGTTCAATAGAACCTACCTGGTCTTCATCTGGTGTAAGCTTCATAGCAAAGAAAACAGAGAAAGAAATAATAATGGCAAAAAAAGACAAGATGATCCAGCGAACAACTTTATGGCCAACCACTTTGTAGTAAAATGTTCCACCAAGGAATTTGACTACATGTTTGTGAGGTTGTTGGAATTTTTCGGTCCAGTGAGGTTCTTGTTCGACTGTTTCAATTTCCAATCTGTTTTCATGGGATTCTTTTTCTGTCCATCCTGAGATGGAAATGCAGTTCCAATGAAAGTCCTTCCAGTAGAGTTCATACGTGACGACAACAGTTGGAAAGAAAGTCACAACAGAGCAGAAGTTGACGAAGACGAGTAAAGCAGAGAATATCCCGAAGGTTGAAACTCCAAGAAGGGGCGAAAAGACGCTGGTAGTGAAGGCTACCATTGTCGTGATGGAGGTTATGAACATGGCACTTGCTGCTCTGCGGTACACGAAGGAGAGTTTTGCTGCTAAGTTGGGAAATCCTCTTCCATCTGATCCTCGCCATGTGTCAAGGAACACAAAGACATCATCTGCACCGATACCAAGAATAATAAACACGGACAACACGTGGAAAATTCCGATGTACCGACAGTCAAGAATCATTCTGTACACGAAGTTGGCGCCGAAAAAGCAGCTGAGAATACTGAAGACAGCCCATCCTGTAATCCACAGAGAATGGGTTTGAAATAACATAAATAAAAATATGAATGTAAAACTTGCCCCAGCGAGAAGCAAATCATAAATAACTTGTTCTGAGATGGCATTGAAGAAGAGCGCTCGCAGGAAGTAGTATACCCTCATGTTGCCTACGCCGTTCTTGTATTTATTGTTTAGTTCTTCAGCAAAAGCGGTTTTAGCAAATTCTTGGATCTTATCCCACTGTTCGTCTGGCCTGTCTTCAGTGTTAGAGTACCCTTTCAGCGGATAACCAATAAAATATAAAGTGCGGGTGTAATGGGCTTTAGCTTTGTCTATATCAGCATCTTTTGACAGGTGAAAGTCGAGTAGTGCTTTTGTCTTGTTGAACGTATTTGCTGCTGCCAAGATTCTTTGAACATTTTGAAATTCATGGTCCTCAAAAACTGGATTCATCATCTTAAGACTTCCATCGAAAAACCGTATGATCGACATTGGTAAACGACACTTTCCATTGCCTTCCATTAGACATAATTTTGATCGATAGATTTTATTATTGAACAATTCTGTTTCAGTCTTGTTGATCAAGCGAAGATTTTCTCGACTGAAAACGTTCCCTTCTCGTGATTCGTAAAAAATCTCAAGAACATCTCGTCGAGAACTCCTCTCTCTTTGTTTCCCCACAACCAAAGGATTTAGCGTAACTGTCGGGTCCTGGCGGACAAACTTCCACGCATCAGCTCTGAGCTTTCGTTCATCCGTTTCTAAATTCAAAGGAACTTGCGTAAAATCGGCCGGTAAAATGTCATAGCCCGAAAAATATAACCCAGCTGTAGTTATGATGAGTATAGTGTGAGCCAGTAATAGTAAGCCTGGAAAACAGAATCACCAAGAAGATTAAAACGTGATTTTCACCATACAAAATCGTTTCCCTTTCTTTTCGGCAATAATAATATTGGTTTCAATGTTTTTACTCACCAAAACACAGCTTAGGCCTCTGGACCAAGAGTCTAAAGACGTAAGCTGTCATAGCGTGTTCATTCCCTCATTTTCCTCGAGATTGGGATTTCTTTTCGTCGAATATAATGGCGTTCAAGAGAGGTTGTTGTTAGTGAGCCGTATTTATGGTCAGAATAAGAACGACCGTCACTAGTATCATTTGCATAATTTACCCGCAATGCAAATGAGTAACCGTGGGTGCCTTTTGTTTTCAGTGACCGTAGATATCTCGTATTAGATCTTCAAAGAAAAACCACTTTAGACGTCAAAACATCTTGAATTCCTTCCTAGAATCATTTCTTGGGTTTTTGAATTTTATTATACAAGTAAAAGAAATATTTTTTGATGTTAAGAAATAGAAAAATGCTTAGTGTTAAAGTTTGTATTCTTCTTGAAATAATGCCTATATATTCCACCTGTCGCTATATCTTACAAATGACTTCACTGCTTGAACAATTTAACGAGTTTGAAATACAGAAAAAATACCTCGAGTCTACATGAAAATTCTCTTCAGAAGCCAAATATTAGTGAAATAAATATGTAAGAAACCGGAGGCTAAAGAATGAGACGACTTTTAAATAATGTAACGCAATCAATTCTTTGAGGAAGTATCTCTTTGACAAATGCTTTTCTAACAGTTTAAAACGATTCAAGTAAACTTTTATTGAAAATAAGTTAATCCTAGATTAAATATCGTTCTTAAAAACCGTAACAAATATCTACTTTAGACATAAAAGGGAAATTTGATTGCCAAACTCGAAGACAATCTGAAACACTAAAGTTAAAATTTGGCGATTTTATTCAAAATCTAGCGTGTTCTTATATTCGAATAATATTGTATTTTGTATTTCGACTCTGTCTTGCCTTCTGTTTCCATATTGACCGCACAATTATATCGAAATTATGCTCTCAGCAGGACGGAGATTTGGTCGAAAACTTAAAATGCATTGAAGTTTATGAATTTTATATTTCAGTTACGTAAATGAACGATGGACTATTTATGTCATTATAATAGCTCAGTTATCTCGCTGACAGTGAATCTATCGAACCAAACTTAGATAAATTGCTTCCTTTTGTAACTCGCTTATCAACTTTTAGTATCATACACGACCAAAAGCTTGCTTACCTTACAGAAATTCTTTAATTATTTATTTAAGTATTTTTCTCCTAATTAATTTTGAGTTTTCATCTAAGTTTCGGCTTGGTTTTTAAATTCATAATTCACTTCAAGTCTTAGTTATTCAAAGATGATAGAAGAAAACAGGGCATTTTTCCATGTTTATATTTTTCATATCTTCCTTTTTATTCGTTTATTTTTGTATATTCAATTCTCTATGATTTTCAATAAACTCAGATTTTATTGGTAAAAATCCAAGAAACGCCATTATCACTTATGGATGTTGATGTTGTTTTTTTCCTTCGCCCCACGCGTTCTACTCCGATACCAGCTAGCTAATCTTGCTGGATTATAAAACACCGGTTGAAAGTCAAGAGCTTGGATCTACAGACTCACTCTTCCGTGTGGGCGCTTTTGAGGATGTCCCATATTGACATAATCGTATTTACACATCGTTTGTCACAATACAATATTGTGTCATCGATCAATATTGGTCAAGAAAAGGCTGACTAAGTGTCAAACGATAAAGCGAAATATTTCGAATATACTCTGTTGTTTTTAAGATGTACTGGAAATAATTTATTAAACAAAAGCTGTCTGATTGCCATGGTAGCTGGATTGGGTTTAGATTTGACGTCAGAAGACAAAACAATATCATCCGGGATCCTTTTCAACGAGTGCGCGAAGTTGATTGCTCAGCGGTCTTCCGTTCAAGTGCCAATCTCGTACCCCGAGCCTTCGTTTCTCTTGGTCAGCACCGAGAAACATAAGACTTATGTTTCTCGGTGCTGACCAAGAGAAACGAAGGTTTGGGGTACGAGATTGCATTCACTACCAGATCCAATAGACCTCCTTGGCTTGGGCGTAATGTTTTCTCAATTCAGTTCCCAGGGGATCATTTGTTTTGTTTAATGGTTACACATGAGAAGACACATGAATATAGATACGCCTCAAACAAAGAATCTTAGTCTCGTGGGAAATGAATGGGGAAAACATTACGCCCAAGCCGAGGAGGTCTATTGAATTAATCGAATTCAACCCATGTCAAAGCGAGTGAGAGGTAAAGCATTTGTCATTGACTCGTTAGTTGATTCGCTTCTTATGTGCGGGGACTAAAATAAATAGAAGGAGAGGCAGAGGAGGGAGAGAGAAAGGAAAGGGAGAGATGGAGGAAGGGAGACAGAAGGGAAGGGAAGGGAAGGGATGGGAGAGAGGGATGAGGAAGGGCAATTGAGAAGGCAGAAGAGAGGATAACAGAAAACACTACTATATGAAACACTAGTCATTTATTTACAATAAAACACGACGTTTTCCAATGAAAAACATTTTGCTGTCGCCCAAAATGCCATTAAATAACTACATCTTGTAAAGCAAAGAATTTTAGAAACTACATCCTCGTAGTCTTGATGGGATTTGTACAAAAATACAAATTATTACATGTGGTAAAAAACCCACAAATATAACTTTCTGAACATTAATATGTTACGACCAAAGAAGCGTTTTACGTTTGTAAAGTAAAGTAAACTCAAAAGCAGAGCAAAGCAAAAGTTTCTATATTTTACATCTTTACAGTCAATTTTTGTCTCACCCTACTCCGGTGTGTCAAAAATTGTGTGGTTTATCCAAACCTGGAAGGAACTAAAATAAACATTTAATTTAATGTCTTCATGTTTTTTTCACAGTCCCGTGGAATCCTGATCTTTTTGCTTAGCATACGATAGATTTTGTCGATAAAAATGGAAAAAAAACACGATGAAAAGTAGGTTGTTTTTGAGCGTGCGCTCGCACGTCCAAACGACTTTCACATGCTAAAAAATAGCCCAACCGAAATACTTTGTCTTATTCGATCAGCAATCGTTCACATCGGCCGAAAAAAACCCCGAATATTCACTGTCTTAGAATACGGAAAGAAGACAGATCACAGATCTATGCACATAGAACGAACAGTGCCACAGAGCGAGTACTGACCTACTAACGCAAGACTTTGGTTAGCGATCCAACATGTCGGCCATAAAGTTACATGAATCCTAAGAATAAGCCAAATATTTCTGTATTTTCAATTTCGATTATTAGATCACACCTCATCACATTCAAAATTTGGTAAGTTACATCCAGAATTCGTCAACATTAGACTATTTTCAATTTACATAATCTACAATCACACGACGTCACATGTCACTGGTATTTTCTGGTATTTACTGCTAGTTACTGGTATTTTCATAGAGCGGATTTCGTATGAGTGGGAAACTGTCCGTAATACTTACTGCACTGTTACTGTTACGGTACGGACATGAAGAAAAAGCAATTTTCTTTGAGGTTTGCTAGCTATGAGAGTTACGGTCAGTAAGTTACGGTCAGTAACTGAAAATTGCCCAATCAGAGATCTGAGATACGGTCCTTAATTACGGTCAGTAAGTTACGGTCAGTAACTCGTGAAAATTGCCCAATCAGAGATCTATGTTTAGAAAATTTGGGCCAATCAGAAAAGAGCAAGAATTCAAAGAACCAATCAAAAATCAAAATTTGATAACTGTTACGGTACTGTTACGGTACGGTACGGTCAGTACGTAAATACTCATACGAAATTCGTTCTATACATGGGAATTCCGTGGCTACGAGCTGGGCGCTTTTTTTCCCCGCTTCTGCAAGTCAATGTAACTAATCAGTCATTACCTCTTATATCTTTGACTTGCCTCAGTACGTGAAAAAACGACTGAAGTTTCAATGGGCAGTTAGCTTACCGCGCAATAATCAAGGTTTGCATGTTGATGAAAAAACCAGCAAAAATATTACAGAGTTCACACTGGACTATTTTCAGTGTATACTATTTACAAAAATGTTTTTTTAGATGTTTTTATACATGATTATCAAGTAAGTGCACTCTTTTCAAGGTTGTTATTCTGTGATAGGTCAGTCTTGTTGTCTGAGGCGTGGAACCCCTTACCATGACATCTTGAGCATTGGATATCACCAGGCTGTTTCCTTGTTATCTTGTCTTTTATGTACCTATACAATGGCTTTATTGATCCAGTCGTTCCTTGTGGTCCAACTATTCCTAGCAAGATAACGAAGAAGAACAGAGAGAAAAACAGCGACAGTCCAATGGTGCAGAAAATAAAAATCCCAAACTGAAAGAAGAAGAGTATCTTGGCGGCAAACATGAAGACAGCAGCACCAAGTGTCGTGCAAGCGCCGGATATCACTGAAATTCCAACGTGACCAAGTGTATGTTTGACCTTCTCTTGTCTTGCATGGAGTGGGCACGTGACATATCCCTCGGCCAAGTGCACTACGTAATCCACAGCCAGCCCAACAACAAGAGTGAGGTTTAGAGACTCTAGGACTCCTAATTTCCAGCCAATCATTGGAATGATGCCTATGACTCCAAGAGTGGTGCAAGCGATGCATAGCATACATAGGAGTGCGACAATCCAATTGGTTGTCGTGACAACAAGGATTGGTAATGTAAGAGCAAGGCCAAGGCAAACACCTCGAATGGCGTTGATAACAAGAACCTAAAAAAAAATTAACCAACCCTGAAATAATGTCCGGGTTAATCTGAGCCTGGCATAAGACTCAGAATTAGAATTACACTCTGTGTCTTGGGTTCTTGATTGGTTTTGATGAGAAACGCCTGCAATAGTCCCATTCACTGTTCCCTGCGCCATCTTGAAAGGTAGCCGGACCTTTGCATCGAAATGAGATCAACGGCAATGATCTTCATAACACCTTTTAAAAAAATTTATTCACACGTCTGCGTCATTGCAAGCTCACCGTCCGCTTCGCTTCTATGCAAAGGCCCGGCTACCTTTCAAGATGGCGCAGGCAACTGTGAAAGGAACTATTTAGGCTCTTGCTTTAAAACACAACAACGAAAGCAGTCAAAGGATTCTAGTAGGGCCCTGAACGTTTTCCCCTAATTTCATTAAAAGCCGAATGAGACTGGGAACGAACGTGTCTTGCAAAAAATTATGGTTCAGAACTGAAAACAGAAGATGGCGGAACGTGAACTCCATATTTCCAAGCGATTTCCATCAACCAACCTACCTCTTGTACTTTGATCCAGTGCCAGGCGTTGAATGCTTCAGGAGTGGCTTGAAAAGCATTGCGGCAGGATGGTGGAAAAGAACTCATCTGTAATGAAGGTCAAACAAGACCACATCGTAAACACAGTAAAGAAATAGACCTAATTGGTTAAAGCATTGTTGTGGCCGATTTACACGGTACAACTTTTGCTTACAACTGTCGTATGCAATCTGCTTACACCATCCTTACAACTCGTCTACGACAGTTGTAGCATTTTAAAACATGTTTTAAAACCCTACAACAATCGCATACGACAGTGGTAGTCGTGTTGTAAGGGTGGCGTAAGCAGATTGCATACAACAGTTGTAAGCAAAAGTTGTACCGTGTAAATCGGCCTTTACACATCATTTTCAGACCATGTAAGCCCTCACATTCCTCAGACATTCATCCTCAGGCAATAAATAATGGCCAGTCCCTAAGATCCTGGTCATCAGGGTTGAAAAAGAAGAAGTTCTAACCTCTTGTTGGATGAAGTTGTCCCATGCTTTGACGACTTTGATTCCTTCTACGTAACCAAGTGAGCTCGGTGTCAGCGTCGTTTCAATGACAACTGCAGCGTAAAGGAGTTGGTTGCCATATTTGCCGCCTATATGGAGAGAACAAGGAAATGAGAACCTATCAATGAATGCATGATAGATGATTGAACCAATAGACGCCAGCTAAATTGACCTTCAGAACCAACTCAAGGTCAACCAATCAGAATTGAAGATTTGACATGCTACTTTGATTGGCATTTTCCATGATTCTGCCAAGAGAACCCATGAAATATGGATTCTTCATTCTTTAAGTTAACTGTAAATCCTAATTGACCTCATTGCCAAATTTTAATTCAAACAATAAGAAATCACTAACATAAACCTCTCAACCAAAAATAGTGACCCATAATCGCTCTCAAGAAAAGTGATCAACTCAGCTGGTGGATGGGAATGAAAGTTAGGCAGGCAGGCATAACCGAATGAATGGTTGAACGGATGAATGAGACGGATGGATTAATAGAAATGAAGATGCTAGTGAGTTATTATTATAAACAAACAGACAACCACCTTGATGGAAATCTGTCTAATATTTATTCCATAAATAAAAAAGTAAATACACACAGTTTCAACATATCAACCCTGTAGTTTACCTTGAAAAATATTACTGTGATCTGATGTCCTGTCCATTGTTCCTCCAATCACTCGTTGGTATTCCTTGTAGTCAGGGTTGTTATAAGAAGTGTTTCCCCGTGTGATCCAGTTGGTCACAGCCACTTCAAAGTACCTATAGTATTCATCTGTAACCTTGGACAGATCATAGAGGAGTGGGTTGTACTTCATGAGGGTCAGTGCTTTATCATGGTTTATCGGCATGGTCAAGTCTGTTCCGTTTGGATATTGAACCTTCTTGCCTTCTTGCTGTAGAAAAAAAGAGTAATTTTTGTTGCAGCAAATTATTGCAACGTCTATAATGCGCAGAATATTTCTAAATTGAAATAGATATTGAATCCTGTTTGGCTAGTTCAAATAGGGATCATTGCATTACATGGGATAGACACTGCAACATTTAGTTTAAGCTACAGGGTTATCCTTACGTAATATATCAGATCTAGAATAGTTCGTGGAATCCAAAGTATGTCTATTGTTCAATATTTTCCTTTTGGCATTTATGAACATTTTAAAGCGCAATCGAGGCTAACCTTGTACAAATGCATCTGCAGTATTGGACCTCGAAAAAGTCCTATTATAAAATTAAGTGTCGCAGTAAAGGGTTTGGATGGTTCTGATTTTCTGAAAGTTTTTTTATGCATTGCGAGCACTTGTTGCCGTCAACGTCGCGGGCATGATACATGATACAATAGAGGTTTTGGGGAATTCCCCATAGGGGATTGAATTCTTTATCATGTAAAACAACTGCATTGTTGCTGCCATACAACATGGCTGCCATGCAATAATCGTTATGGATGTATGGAAATAGATGTAAATGACACAAGAAGCATTGCATGGACCCGATAGCCTCACTTGTATGATTCCTAAAACAAGAGAATTACATCTCCTTGCGGGATCAAGTGTAATAACAGCTATTGTGTGTGGTGCATCGTGCTGGCAACGCAGCAATATGGCGATCGGTCTCACCACTACACCATCCGTGCTTGCCGCTTTCATGTATCAAACAGCATCAAACTAGAGCATCCTGATGAGACGCGATATTAACACTAACCTGTAAATAGGTATCCATGGCTTCCGCAAAACAATGAACGACTGGTTTGTTGGTAACCTGATCGCGACGGATTTTGAGCTCTTCTAGTTTTAAACTCTGTAAGTTACTAAAGTTCTTGCAAAAAGCCTGAATAAAGAACGTGGGAGCTTATATATTAATATTAATATTTTTCGCAACTTCTGGTGATAACTGTAAGCAGTATAAGCCCTTTCACGGTTTAAGAATCGTCTTCAGTGCGCATGCGATTTTATCCCGAATTTCACAACTTCAACAAAAGAAGTTCCGAAGTTCGGGATAAAATCGCATGCGCACTGAAGACGATTCTTAAACCGTGAAAGGGCTTATAGCACGTACGCTTTTTAGGCAAAAGCCATCTGCCGAGGGGTGAGTGGGTGGGTCGGTCGGTCGGGGTCGGGGTGTTGGTAATGTTTCAAATTGGAATATGATCAAAATTAGATCAAATTATTCGGGTAGCCGATGATTCGCGGAGGTTGACGCTACAATGACGTGAGACATTTTTACTAATCGATCTTTTGATATCTAGAATTGGTATGAGTGCTTTTGGCCGCAAACATTCATCTAAATAATGATTTCCAGGAGACAGGTGCCAGACGCATTCTCATGGTTTTAGGGGATTGGTGAAGAGATAGGAGGTGTGAGGAACAGCGGGGTGCCTGATAAGTCTCTTCTGTATTCGTAAAATATCGTTGCGTTTTTGGATTGAAAACTAAGTTACTCAGGGCTAGCCTCAGTTCAGTGTCAAAATATTCACAAATACCAATGACAAAATAAAGAACTCAGAATGCAAAAAATTATTGATATTCTCTAATTTCACATAATTCCAATAATACATTGCGGCTTTTTCGGGGCAACCCGAGCTAGAACCAAGAATATCTTGCTAAAGACTGATCAGAAGATGTTGTAATTTTTCTTATAATAATCAATGACGTATTAAAAATAGCTAGATACACCAAGAAAGCATTTTGAGGAGGTCCTAAAGTTAATTTATAGAAAATTCTTCGGAAGTTCATACATTTTCTGTAACACTAAAATTCATGACATCCTGAAAGTGGGAAATTCCCTCAGAATCAACAGATAATCATTGCTTCACAAAAAAGAGTATAGTGTACATTCCATTGTACAATTCTTACTTTCATGACAGTTTTTTATGTGCTTGCCCCTCAAGACCGCAATGTATTATGGGAATGTGAAATTGGAGAATTGGCTGAATTTCAGTGGGCTTTCACTTGGACACGTGAATATTGTACACGAAATCGAGTTTAACCCTGAGCAACCGAGAGCATTCGAGACTGGGTTATTCATACCAGTAAAGCAATCTGACAAGGCGGTGGACTCAAATCAAATCCATTATCCAGTACTGTCTCCCCTGGGCACTTGTAATCAGTAAAATGGCAGGAAGAACGATCCTGGTTTTGTAATCCCCAAGCAACATACACTTTCACGAACTTGTCTTCTTCACTGGGATTGAAAGCATTTTCACGAAGTCGCTTGGCATCGTACCAGTTGGATCCAGGACCCATGATATCAATCTGAAGAAGAATAGCAAACACTTTTTTAAAACTGGAACGGCAGATCATTGATTTAGAGTTGAGTATTTTAAAAGCAGCTGTCATTGGCCGGTATAGACCACTTGCACCACTTCGTAGTGGAATTTATACGAGCAATTTTTCCTTGACAAGTATCCTCGACAATCTTTATTGTTCCTTGACAAGTTTAGTTTCATGTGCCTGCAAAGCTTTTCAATCATATCAGCAGAGCACTTACGTAATTTTGTTTTCCTTTGGCCGCCACTTTGTTTTGTTTTGGAAACTGATCGTGCGAAAAGACTGGAAACTAATTTCATTAATATTCTTTGCCACACTCACGTTGTTGTCCGTCTACATGAACAAATTTCATCCTTGACAAATTTTGCAGCATGCCCGCTTTTCCTTCTCAAAGAAAAATTGATCACACTACTCCATCTACACGAGCAATTTTGGTCAAGGAAAGATTGCTCGTGTAAATTTTTAATGCAGCTCAGGCGATTGGAATTACTTTGTTTTGTCCCCCAAATTGAACTGCTTTGACGTCACGTGCTATATATCTATCTATCTCTGGAATTTGATTAAACGATTGCAGACGTTTAATAGAAGTGAGATTCTATTGTATTAGTTATTGATTTACCTGTTCATCGTCTGGTTGTAGTTGTATCGCGAATACAATCGATACAATGACAAACGAGATCGTTATAGCCATCAGGACCCACCGTACCACTTTATGGCCAATAATCTTTTCGTAAAAAGTCCCACCGATGAAATTAGCAATAATAAGTGTAGCATCCTTTTGTTTCTCTTTGTCTTGCTGTTGGAGATCCTCTATTTCCTTAGTTTCATCGGCGGTGTCCACTCTGTTAGTCCTACATCGGAAACATGGCCACCTCCAGTCTTTCCAGTAGTACTCGTAAGTAATGACAACAGTTGGAAAGAAAAGGATGATGGAAACATAGTTCACCATGACTATGAGCGCCGAGAAGACACCAAAGCTTGAAACAGCGAGTAACGGAGAGAAAACATTGGTCAAAAATGCGACGAAAGTTGTGAAGGAGGTGATGAACATAGCACCAGCAGCGTGCTTGTACGTGTACGAGAAGCGCTGGAGAAGGTTTGGGAATCCTTTCTCCTTGGATGCTCTCCAAGTGTCATAAAAGACAAAAACATCATCAGCTCCGATCCCCAAGATTATGAAAACTGAAAGTACGTGAAAGATCCCAACATAACGAAAGTCTAGGAGGATACGATAAACGATATTTGCTCCAAAGAATGATGAAAAGATGCTGAACACGCCCCAACCGGTTATCCAGAGTGACTGGGTTTGCAAGATCATGAAGAGGAATATGAATACGACACTTCCACAGACAAGAAGTAAGTCCCAGATGACTTGTTTCTGCACTGAACTCATCATTAGTGTCTGCATGAGATAGTGAATCTTGAGAGGACCAGCTCCATTTGTATACGCATCGTCCAAGATGACTCCAAATGCATCCCCAGCAAGTATCTGCGCCTTATCTAGTTGATCCAAGGGTCGATCATGGGTGCTGGCGAACCCATCAAAGGGATACCCCGTAAACAAGATTGTCCTAGTAATTGAAGAAGAGAATTCACTGGAACTACTCTTGAAATCCTTCCCAAGATGGTAGCTCATCAAAGACTTCATCAACGTGTTGGCTGCTTTAAGAACTTGCGGAATTTTCTGAAAGTGCGGATCAAATAAAACCGGATGGAGATGGCGATAGGTCCCGTCGAAAAATCGTATTACAGACCTGGGGAGAGAGCACCGCTTATTTCCGTCTAATAAACACAATTGTTTTTGATAAATAGAATTATTGTAGAGCTCTCTTTCAAAACCTTGAATTTTTTCCAGAGCTTCTTTAGTAAAGATGTTGCCGCCATTTTTATTCTCATAGAATATTTCCAGGACTTCATGCCTTGTTGTTCTTGTTCCTTGCTTGTCTTCAGGGTTTTTAAAATTCCATGTCATCCTGGAATCACTTGCCGCAAACTTCCACGCGTCTCCCTGGAGTTTTACATTTTCGCTTTCGAGTTGCATTGGAAGTTGCGTGAAGTCAACGGGCAAGATGTCGTAACCAGAAAAGTTTAGAAGGCCAGTGAGAAAGATAGCCATGATATGACAACCTAGGGTTAAAGCTAACAAAATAATAATAATAATAATAATAAGATTAATGATAGCTGATATCAAAAATGTATTGGTAAATGTATAATAAATGACAGTAGAAATAGGGTCATATTTAGGTGAAAGCTGAAAGATCGAATGTGAATGTAGAAGATCCTCTTTCATAACTTTCACAAAAATATGCTTATATTTACGATTAAATCCAAATTTTTTGTGCACACACTTATTTAAGGGAAGGACCATTAAACTAGTGATTTTGGGGGGCTTTGGAAAAAATCTGCCGTGACATTTTCCTAGAAAAAATTATCTGCCAAGTCCATAAATAAATTTATTTCCATTTTCCGTGTCATTGCCAAAAAAAAAAATTCATTGCTAAAAAAAAACTCCCCCCGTCACTTTTCTAATGGTTTGTCCCTAAGGAAAACCAATGGAAGAAATTACATTGGGTATTCAATACTAAATGTCTTTATGCTTTTATCAGTAAACTACTATACTTGAGGCAAATTTAGCAGATTTGACAATTTTATTTGTGTGGGTCTGGTAAGGTATCTGTTTTTATAATGCCTTGACTCATAGGCTTGCAGTTAGATGAATAATACAGCAATTCCTAGTGCAACTGCCTATAACTACCGTACTTATTAGTACCGACGATAAAGCGAAAACCGTACTCAACGATTTAGTATTCTATTTAAAGTGCAAACAATGCTCACAATCAATATAAACAGTTTTGAGTAAAAAAACTGCGAGTTCGCAGTAGAGGGAGCGCGAAACTACCAAAATATGCTAACTTCTTCTTTGGTAAACTAAAAGAGTGGGTGGGCGGGTGGGAAAAACGTAAATCAGAGTTGAAAAATCACCATCTATTTATCTTAACTAAGACCCAGACATTACCATTTGATATGGTATACTTTCTCTGGCGACCGCTAGCTTCAACGAATGTGTTATTTGCATATGTTCAGCCCTATTTATACTAATTGTTACGCATGATTGCACATTAAATAGTGCCTATATCACCTCTGATAATATTTTCAGTGCAGAATCTACATATGGTAAGTTCAGTGTTCGGTGACCACAAAAAATTTAATGGTTTGAGTTTTTCTTGTATGCTAATGACTGTGACGTCAAATAGTAATTTACGTTTATTTATTGTTCCTTGCAAGTGGAAACACTGGCTCCGCATGATAGATTTTCATCTACGATAAATATTTCAAACCACTAATTAAAGGCGTTAGAATCAAAACAATACACTTTCATTTTAAATCTATCATTTGCTCAGATCTGGGACTTTTTTAAAACAATTTTAAAATCAAAATGTTGGTTTACAATAGATCGGTAATTTTTGAAAAAAATCATTTAAGGTGACTGACTACTTTAGATCGTTCGATTTGAGCCCACAAT
>OCZR010220544.1:18316-32962 GCA_900234385.1 Anemonia viridis | reverse complement strand
TTAGAAAATCGTGAAAATAGGAGCCATGTCGTTTTTCTGCCCTGTCGCACCGTGCAGTACTTTTGCTTAACACTTCATTTGATGAGTCCCAACAAAACGACGAGTTACGGCAAACTAGACAGCCATAGCAAACCTGTAAATTTGTATCTATGAAATCTACTGTAGTATTAAAAATGGTTTTGTTTTATTTCAGTGATGGACTCGTGCAAGATCGCTGTTCTCAAAAACGGCACATCAAGTCAGTTAGTTGACTCTAAAGTATGCGGTGACCATGGAACATGTCAGAACACCGAGGGCGGGGATTTTGAATGCAAATGCGATCAAGGGTTCACTGGCAACCATTGTCATATCAGTAAGTCGCTACTACGACCAATCATTAATGACAGCAATTTATATAACAGTCTTTTAGTCTTGACGTTCGTGAGAGCGATAGCGCTATCATTGAACTGTAGTGATCGTCTAGGACAATCTGTTGACGCTAGGTGTTTACGTCAATCGTTGTGAATTGACTACGTTAAAATTCAAGCTGAGAGTAAGCTCCATGAAGGAAATCCACAAAAAACTACAAAAACTCTTAGAAAATCTTACTTTTAGATTTTCTCATTTTCTCATTGATTTGACTACTTTTATGGCTCAGTAATTTGTCTCTGCAACGCATTTTAAAAACATTTGTCAGGGTTCTTCTACATTCTTCATGGTTAATCATATTGCCATACCTTAGGCGTAGGAGGACCGCAGTTTATCATAACCAACGGTCTTACTAGCAAGTTCTGTATAGATGTTGGAATCTCAACTAATTAAACCCATATGTTGTGTTCTCTTGTTATGTAGATGTTGATGACTGTGTGAATCACCAGTGTCGTAATGGAGGAACCTGCCTTGATGGAATTGGCTCTTACAAGTGTATCTGTAAGGACGGATGGGAAGGTCGCTATTGTGAAACAAGTATGTCTTAAATTCAAAAACAAATTGGCAAACACCTGACGGTACATACATGTCGTGTCGTGTCGTGCCGTGCCGTGCCGACACGATACGATATCGATGGATTTTCATTGCCTACAGAGAAATTATATCGCGTGCTGTGATTGGTCCGGTGAATGTCGTCAATTTCTTTCCGTGATAGTGCCTTGTCCTTGTACCTTGCACAGCTATAAGAATTCTGCTTTGTTTTTATTATATATTACTTATTTACTTTTTTTGGCGCACATGTTATTGTCCACGCCCACACATGTATACAGAACGCGAATAATTCTACATAATTATACTATAGGTCAAGTTGAAGTTTGGTTTTAACTGAAAACCATTAAATTGTGTATAGATTTTGACGACTGCAAAAGTTCTCCTTGCAACAACAATGGAACGTGCACAGATCTTGTCAACGATTTCGTCTGCAGCTGCCCTCCGCAGTGGAAAGGCAAAACTTGTAGCTCAAGTAAGTGTTTTTGGTTTATGTTAATATGTAAATGTTTACTGCTTGTTGATAATAAAAGCCGGCCAGAGGCGATTCCTGAGGAGATACTCGTGATGATCAGTCTTTAGAATAATCAGCAGGTACTTTGATCGTGAAACAATTTACGCCAGGGTCACGGATTTATAACTAACGTTTGAGCCAATATATGAAGAAGTCAAAGAAAAAAGAGAGATCTCTTTCCAGACACGAAATAGCTAAAAGCCTTGCAGACTTTTTAGGCGCGATGTTGCGTCAGTGCAAGAAATTATTTAAACTGGACTTATTCGCGATGTTCCGCGCTGAACATATTGAAACGGCATACACAATGAAAATAGTACAGAAAATTCGTACAAACTCCCCTGTCACACGTTTTTCTTTACTTTCTTACGAGATAGCACAAAAAAGTCTCGCAAACTTTTTGCTGCAATATTGCGTGCCACTTTAAGCTTAAATTACACTTTGCTTCAAGAATAGTATTTTCGTTTCATTAAGCATCGTCTATTGTTAAATCTCTTTAAAGTAAGAAGCATCTGAATAACCTCATACAGAGAAATCAACATTCCTTTAAATTGTACTCTAAAGAATTGGCAAATATGACTGTATACGTCGTACTGTGGTGCGCGTTTCTAGAAACTGAAACTAAATTTCGAACCCTGGTTTGATAACGCAATAGAAAAAACATGCTTTCCCTAATAAAAATCAATAAGTTAAACAAGTTTGAGTTTATTCTTTTAACACAGTATATTTGTTTAGGTAATTCCAGCTGTGAAGTGAATCCATGTAACAACGGTGGTACTTGTCAAGAGATTGGGAGTAATTTCCACTGCTTGTGTCGAAAGGGATACAGTGGAAGAACGTGTCAGCTAGGTAACTTCGTCTTTTATCATTGATAACTATAATAACCTTTTTTTGCACTTTGTTTTCATCGATGAAAATAACAGTCCCTCCTTTTGTCTTTTTTTCTCTTTTGGATTTTTCATTCTCTGTATTTTTCATTCTCCCATTCATTCTATCTCATGACATTGTTATTTCATCGCGTTCGTTTTAATTGCTATTGTATCTAAGGGTTCGGCTAGATAGATAACATGCGTACATGCATGTGATATCTATGAGACAAAGGTGGGCAAATGGTTTTTGCCTCTGGAAACAACCTTGATAATATATCATATATATCAATATCAGGCATATATTTTACAACAATGGTCTATGTGAATTAAAGTCTTTCAATATTTCATCAACAACTACAAAACAATACTCCACAAGTTGCTTACGGGCTTAAAACTGAGTGGTACTTAAGTTTTTTTCCGACAAACAAGTGATGGCCTTGGCTTTCAGTTGAAAAAAAACCAATTTAATCAGTAGCCTAAACAATAGTATTTGTGATCTAACCGGACTTGTGGGATTAATTGTTAACAAGGCAGGTGTTGCGCGTTTATTTTTTGATTTCATAGAAATATACTACAGCACGTGGAATTGTCCAAATATTCCGCGCAAATTCTGAAATATAAGATAGAGTCCTGTATTATATATCTTGAATGCCATTTCTTTGCCTACCTTAGTACGATACGTTCACAGACGCATCGGTTTCTCGAGCGCGGAAGTGCGTTCCTGACAGTATCTGCTCTCGCTTGGAAATTAATATATGTAATGTTATTAATTTGGACGCCACCCGAAATCCTTCTATGATTATCTAACTCGACCCTAAACAAAGAAAGATGATAAACTCAGTTTTGACGGAGTTTTCTTTTACTAACCACGTTTTGGTGGTAGAAGCAATGTCTACTTTGTCCTATAGCAACCATTATCTTGATAATAACCAGATGTCTAATAAGACCCGTTCTTTCTCTTGCTTACATCTCTATTCACTTCATATCTACAATTTGAAGTATCTAGCTGTTGTCACATACGAGAAAATTATCACAACGTATTCCGCGCGAGAATCAAGGTGCATGGGGTACATTAAAATTCCTTCGTGTGTGTGTATTCCTTTCACGAGGAACCGAATTTCTACTAAGGAATTTTTGAAGTAGATAGATGCGCATTTAAACTAGACTTTTTAGACTTGTAATCGTATTTTAAGAGTTAAGATAGTTGGAAAAGAAATTTTGGGTTTCCCGCTTTAGCCCAGGTACCTGTACCCCTAAATACCCATGAATCTGGTCGCTAGATAATATTAGATCACTTTAACTAAAAGTATGATTCATTTGTTTAGACTTTGGCAAGTGTTACTCCAGTCCGTGTAAGAATGGTGCAACCTGTATTGACATGGCTGGTGGTAAAGTGTCTTGTAACTGCAAGAATGGCTGGGAAGGTGACTTGTGTGAGAAAAGTAAGACTCAACGCAATATTTGTTGTAACTGGTTGGGTTGCGTAGGCGTTATGTTTCTCTAATGCATTGTATTAAAGTTTGCAACCATCAGTCTGTTATCATATTTTTTTAAGAGAGAACGGAAAGACACGTGCTAATTATGAGAAAACTCAGAAAAAGGACCACTAAATTACCATTAAAGAAAGAAATAATACTAAGGGAAAGGCACGTGTTTATAAATGGAAAAATATAAGACCCAAAATTAAAGCTTATACCGGTGAAGACCATTATTTACTGACATGTTGTATGCCTTGTTTAGATATTGATGACTGCGCAACAAATGCATGTGATAATGGTGGTATATGTGTGGATAAAGTTGGCTTCAGAGTGTGTTCCTGTGCTCCTGGTTTCTCGGGTCCTGACTGTAGGATAAACATAGATGAATGCGCTTCATCCCCTTGTTTAGCAGGAGCTAGATGTATCGATTTGTTTGGTGGGTTCAAATGCCAGTGTCCGCCAGAGAAGATTGGCTTGAGATGTGAAGGTAAGAAAAGGCCGGATGTGACTCTTTCTATTGTCTGTCTGTCACAGCCCTGTTCTACTCTACCCCTAGTGGCTAAAGAAATACAAAATTTTATGTAACCAGCATTCCGTGCATTATAGTCATCTGTGCATGTATTTGTGCGCTCCATTGGTAACTATAGAAAGCGCAAAACCAACCAGCATGCGGTAAATGTCTTGTGTTTGCTCTTGTAGCTCTAAATCATTCTGTAAATGTTTTAATATTTCAGCTGATGACCCTTACCTATGCAAGGTCGGTGATAAGATATACTTACACAACACCACAACAAAAAAGGACTGCAATACATGTAGATGCTACAAAGGGATCCGAACGTGTACCAAGATGGACTGTGGACCGCGGAATTGCAACAGCAGTAATCCCTTTGATACCTCGGTGTGCGAAGATGGCGATGTCTGTAAACCCAAACAGACTAATTGTCTCAAGCCACCATGTGCTGAATATGGAGTCTGCTCGGGAATCGCCAGTACGTCTATTGGTGACGGAAGAGGAATTATAAGAAACGACTTTTGTTTACCAAACTCTACTGATCTTAGTGGAGACTGCGCAAAGATAAACATCTTGTTTAACTTGCAGAAAATACCAAAGGTAATGGAACAAGAATTGTTTTCTCGTACCCTACTGATGATATGACAGCTTTAGGGGGGATACCAGGGTAAAGAGGATGCGAATCAACCCTTTCCCCTTCTCAATACAACACACACTCCCTTAATGTCTAATTTAAGAGTAAACAAAGGTGTAAACGTTTTCATGATCTGATTCTAGGGTACAATAATGGAAGAGTTCTGCCGTCAATTGCGGTACCTACCATTATTACGAAAATATGCGTTAAAGGCTCATATTCGTTTGCTGTGTGGTGGAAAATGGCCGGAGGAGCCTGTCTTACAGCGGGATACTAAAACTGTCGTTGTTTCAGTGGTAAGCATTTGATTCCATATTGGTTACTATATCAGTTCTCTCCTTTCTTCCTTTTCTATATACTTTATTTCCTTTCCTTTCCTTTCCTTTCCTTCCCTTCAATTCCCTTCCCTTTTTTTCTTAAAGCATCAGTGAAACTGAACATTCTCTTCACATTTATTTTCAGGCCAGTTCTTCAAACTCGGGATTGGCGGAAAAGGCAGCCGTTGATATCGCAAGGTTTATCCGATCACCACCTAATGATCGCTCTGGAGTCAACGTAACTCTATACAAAGTATTGATAGCTGTAAGAGAGGTGTCTGTGGAACGATCTGTTACTCTTTCATTCCACAAAGATAAAGGTATGATTTCTAACTTTAAAAGTGTTTACACATGTCTTTGAATTCATCATTTCCCTTTATTGCGTCTTGATTCCACTACCACCAAAATTCTCTTTGAATTCTTTTTCTTATTGCAATGATTGAAATCCTTTGGGATTCTCAAGATAATGTTGTTAATTGGACTGTTTCCCCACCGGAGAAGAAGTCTAGAAGCTTGAATTACAAATAAACGCAATCATCAGGTCTACATGTCCACTCGACTACCTCGTTCCTCCCCAGTCTCTCTCTACCCACTCTAACACAGCTTTAATACATTTTGCTTGAAGACCAACAAAAGGAACTACGAAAGGGATTCTGGTAGTAGTAGTATCAACTGCGTAATAAGGGGAAGAAAGAATTGATTGAATTTCGAACTTTTGTTTATCGTTGTATTATCTTTTTGGCAGAAACGGACGCACCTACTTACTTAATCCCTGTGATAGCATCTCTGGTCGTGCTTGCTGCAATACTTTTGCTCATATTATGCATACGAGGCAAATGGCGGGATAGAAAGCGAAGAGATGATGGGCTAACCCCGCTGACCAAGAAACGAAATCGTCCGCTCGAAAAGGTCACAAGTAATGGTAGGAAATACTATAATCAAACATCATCAGATTCATCATCATCAGCACATTCTTCATCAACACAGTCAACAGAATTAAGACTCTTTGATTACAACAGGGCAAGTTTACTTGAATCTGGGTCGACTTGCTCTAGCCCACCTGTTCTCTCCCCACCCCTCTCCCCTAGGGAAGAAGGAGCTAAAGACGAATGGCGGAGATTTCAGGTTCGTCGGAATAGTACACAAATAGAAATAATTGTATAGTTTGGTCAAATATACGTACATACAGTATACTATAGCAATTGTAGAAAGAATATTCGAGAGTATTAATATTATGAAAAAGTTAATAATGACATTATGCAGAATTCAGATTTTCTACATATCAACCAGATCAAAGTGCTTGACTTCTCGAAGCTGAGAGGAACACTGGTAACAAATGCATGCGTACAGCATTGAATTGTAGATATGAATGAGGAATGTTGACCAAGTCAGCCCCATAATTCAGTGTGTTACGAGTTATCCTTTCGAATTCGGAAAAGGCT
The DNA here is from genome assembly GCA_900234385.1 of Anemonia viridis. NCBI lineage: Eukaryota > Metazoa > Cnidaria > Anthozoa > Actiniaria > Actiniidae > Anemonia > Anemonia viridis. Next base: position 26,243 of record OCZR010220544.1, on the reverse strand, counting down.
GGGATTATGCGCCTATCATAGTTAAGCTCTAGGGTTGGAACCAAAGTGTTAAAATCAGGGGAATTTAAAATTTTGATGATCATTATCGGATTCTCCCCACCCCACCCCACCCTGGTATATATGTAATCATTTCAGTTCCCTACCCCCAAACTTAGGGCTCAACACTGATAGGTGCATTAGTACCTTTTTGTTGAGGTACAGCATGGCGTATTCGTTTATAGTCGTTTCAATTAGTGTTATCTTTTAATGAGTAGTAATTTATTTGATAGCATGCATGGTGAATCATACCCCTTTCCCAAATTATTCTGCATGGTCAGTTATATAGACCTTTCCCGAATTCTCTTGAATGATCACGTAACAATGGTTCCAAATAGACCTTTACGCTCTAAGCCAAAAATGAGTTAAAGCAATAGAATGGAAGCGAGGTCTAACGGCGTAGAGGTAGCAAAAATCGAAAAATAAATATCTAAAGATTCCCCTCCGCCTAGAAAAAGCTCGGTTATAACAGAGACCATTTACCTGGCCATTTACTGCCATCTTATGAAATGAGATTAAAAAGTATAATTTCAGTAAAAAAATATTCTTATAAACTACTTCCGGCTTAGAGCGTAAGCGTCTTTCTAAACTTGATTATTTTATTCATCAAGGCCAACTTCGACTTGAAACCGTTGTACTATTGTTCCGTGATCATCCAAGCGAATTCGGGAAATGTCTATTTATTTGGAATTTTTGTTCTTTTTTTTTTTCTTTTCTAAAAAAAATGTGTATATATGTAAATGTATTAATATTATTTAATATTTAAATGCCGTGTAGTTCACGTTGGACCACCAGACGTTCACGTACTTGTGTGTACGACCATCCCTAACAGTTGAATTACCTTGTTAACAGAGGTCAAGTATAACCTCTTAGGGTATTTATCAAATTTTAGGTATTTTTAAGATTTAACTAGGTTATATTTGATTGCTACTGCTGTACTTGGAATCAAATACCTCATGTCGAGGCTCGAAGGGTTTATCATATGATCCTTAAACCTCGGTAGCAAGTAGAGGAGAAATACTTCACATCAAGGTTTCATATGATACGTACTTTTAGCCTCAACTTGACGTAGTAATGTATCTTATGATTGAACATAAAATACCATGAAAGACGGGTGTATTCTATATAACTTTAAACCTAACACCGTGCTATCTCGAGTTTAAGGTATACTTGATATTCCTTGCACTCAATCTTAAACAAGTTACTCGGTATTGAAGTTTTTCACTGTGACGTCACAAAATCTTAAAATTTTATCTTTCGTTATATCTGAAGATGGAGTTAATATTCGAAATTATGCCTGCCAACATACATTTCTTTGTAAAATTCCGTGTTTTCAAAAAAATTTATCTTATACGAAACTTCGCATATTTACTAATATCTGCATGGCAATTTTAAAAATGAACTTACTTTTCAGATGAAACAAAATTTTCTGAAGTGTGACGTCACACGAAAAATCTCAATACCGGCCATCGTAACTTTTAGTGACGATAAATTAAAAAAACACTCGTTTCAGGTCCATAGTTCTGGTAACCAATGTAACAATAAGATCCATTTTGTAAATTTCAATTTTGTAGCGATATAGTTTTGTAAAAAATATTCAACTAATAACTGAGCTGTAGGATCGAGACGGTCATGCTTTCGTTGACTGAGGAGGTATAGTCCTTGTGTAGATTTAAAAAAATCCTTAAAAAATATTATTTTCTATATGAACTTGTTACTCGCGATGTTAAACTTTTCTAAAGTTAAAATTTTAAATCTTAATGAAGTCAGATAGTTTTAGAGTATTTTTGTATACGAGTCCAGCTTTCGTGGCTGTTTTAATATGACGATCATTTCGTTTGGTTTTCATGTAACCTAATGCTAATAGTCGTTACTTTAGTTTATCATCGCGCAGCCAGCTTATCTATTTTAAGCTTAACTTACGCTGTTTTGGTTTCCAACGAAAGTAATGGAGTACAAAATCTTTACTTGGGTTACATTTGCCATAGATCGAGTTTTTGCCAAAGGAATCTTCCCAACTTAATTCCATTTGCTACTCTTTCTCGTAGGGGGTGTAGTCCCCCTATAAATCTATGCCCAAGCAAAGCATTGTTCTACTCCTTTAGGGGAGTCCGACATATATATTTCAAGAGAAGGCGTCTTTTCCGCATTCCGTCCCCTAAATAGTTCCACAAAGCACTGGAATGCGAACTTGACCCACTTTTTTCATGCAACCTCGGAATGGTTAATACTTCTTGTCTTTGCTCTCGTTGGAAATAAAAATAGCGGATAAGCTCTATTAATTCTGTACAGCGAGCTTAATATGCATAATATTTAGAATAGATCTCAGTACACTTAACGTGAATAACAGACGATATGGAGTAGCACGTCACGTGACCATTTTCCACTAAATTTCCAAATCATGTACTCTCGTTCTGCTAGGTTTATTTTGTAAATGGTCCACATTTGTCATAATGGCGGGAAATGTTCACGTGTGTGTGAGGTGCATGTCGCCCATTCGCTAGCATCCCAAGCATGCTTTAGAGAAACTCGCTTTTAATAACGTTGTAGAATAGCCAGTTGCCTAATCCTTCTGGCGATAGTTTATTGTAGGCAAAAGGGAGCAGTTGCATATAAAAAGGTGCGGTATACATTTTAAAGTGTTTATAACTGACATGTACGATTGCATTGGTTAAGTAAGTATCTAAAACGGCGCAAATATATATAACTAGCGATTTGGACCTAGGAATGTGTACGCGCGCATCCTGTATTGATGAGGATACAAAGTCAAAGAAAGCTTTGATTCTGTGTCTCGTCCATTGTCAAGGTCAGTAAATGAATAAAGACAGACAGTCACTTTAAACCAGACGCAACACAGCTTCATGTTCAACCACTAAACAGGGCAAATTTAGTAAACTCTAAATCTTTGCCATCTATATCATGGCAATGCTTAGTTAAAATAAAAGTTGGCAGCCCGGCTTAAAAATGAATATCAAAAAATGTTGCGTCCTTAAAACCTTTTGCGCAAAAATCCTGATTTTGATCCATATGGTCAATAACCAATGCTTTAGTAAGCATATAAATATAATCTCCAAATATTTAACGAGAAGTTCTAATATATGGTTATAAGATTAGGAGTGTTGTACAGGAGTCTGAAAATATTATGCACAGCCAGCAGCAGCTAACTGCGGGGCAAATGTGAAATGTAATGCACCATTAGTACATCTGCATATTAAAATCCTTCACAGCCATAAAATATTGACAAAAGTTAAATAAACAAATACAAATCTGATATAAAAATGCTGTTGTCAGTTGTTTCCCATTTAAGGTGTGGTAATAAGAGCAACAAAATAAGTAGTTGGCAGCTTGTTGCGCAACATTTTTGCATTGCAAGTTGCAGAGCAAATGCTGCTCTTATAACACCCCCCAACAACAAATTTTCTTTATTTTTCGAAGTAACAATATTTCTCGAACAGACAATATTTGTATTATGATATGTAGTCCTGAGAAGGACTTTTTTGATGTGACTGACATTTCGACAACCTGTGCGGAAGTCATCTTCAGAGTTAAGTCAAACATTTTCTTTGTTACAGAAAGCTAGAAAGAACTTATACTTTGTGCAACAAAGTCGCGCTACAAAATTTGTTGCAAGGGGTGGTAATACAAACAACCGTAGACGTAAAATACCGATTCCTCAACATCCGGAGCCCGGAGCGGCCGGAGCTTACCCTAACCCCTTCCCCTAATTATGGGTTTAATGCTTGAATAAGTCATAAAAAATAAACTTGTCATTAGGCTAGATAGCCTAGCTATCGATATAGCCTAATAGCCAGATATAATAGCTTAGCTGTTCCAACAAAGGATTTTTTTCTTTCTGTCCAGTAAATCTCTTTCAAACAACCTTTTCCAATTCTCTAAAATCCCTGATTCAAGTAGAACCTTTGCCGTCAATACTCCAATAGTCGAACATCAATTCGCGCAAATTCAACATCTGCAATGGCTCATTCCAAAGCATTCAAGCCACAATGAGGGCCGGGAGGGGTGGGTGTGAGCTCCGGCGGCTCCGGGCTTGTTGCTCGTATTATCGCACATTTAGTCCTTTGTGAAACTAAGACTAGAACCGAACTTCACGTGAACCATACGGATTAAGATTGGTTTGGCTCATGTGAAGTTCGACTTCCGAAACTGTTATTCGTAGGCTGGGAGGAAAGAAAGAAACTCTTATCGGTGAAGGACTGAAAAACAAACTTTTATTACCAATTCATGTGATTATTTTATATTACGTTCCATTTGATATTTTGGCTGAAAACCTTTATCAAGGTCAAATATAGTTATACCGAGTCTTGACTCGTTGAATACAGCTATATCTATATCTATAAATACTATTTTCTAATTTTCTATGATATCTTGAAGCATTTCAGTCCAGAACATTGTTTTGGGGACTATATCCTGAAGCCTTTTCAATATGTTATAAAGTTTTACTTATGAAGACTTTTCGCCTCGTTTTCATGTTTCTATTCCGGTCCCCTTCAATTTTTCCAGACATATGAATATAGACTAAATAGACTCAAATTCGGACAGTTTTCTAATCCTCTTGTGTATTTAGAAAGCCATCGTGACTTCTATCAGGACAAAAGTTAGCAGTCCATTGTATACAGTCGATGTTTTGGCAAGCTTTACAGAAATCCGAGTCACTTGAGAAGAGTAGAATAAATCCAGCTACAGTAAGAGTTATCAATAAAGATAACGCAATCCCTTTTGAGATCCAGTTACGCCAAAAGCGTTCTGCTATCACACCGTCTGATGCTTTTTGAGGTAGCAAAATTATGGAGGTTAATAGGCCAAATAGAAAGCCGCCAATATGGACGAAGTTACCTATATATGGCAAAGTTCCCATTGCTGTGGATAGAAAGGATGGTGAAAATGAGTTAAAGGGGCGCAAATTCAAGCAACACAATCGTGCAACGTTTCCCACAACACGTGTTAAAAGTTTCAGAGAGAATGTTGCTCTTATTACCATCCTTCGCGCAACAAATATTTATTTGGGGCAGAGTAGGAAGGGCTTCTACTTCTGCAACAAAAGTTACGCAACAAAATTTTATTGTTGCACTGTTGGTAATACGAGCCACATTTATCTCTGCAATTTTCAATGCAACAATGTCGCACGACAAGTAGCCTGTATAATTTTGTTGCTCGTATTTTCGCCGAGAAATCGCAGCTGTTTCGAACATGTTCAAATTTCACTGCGATTTGGCTGCAATTTTCGCCGTGAAAATCACCGAAAAAATCGCACCTCAAATCGCCGAGAAAATCGCCTGTCTAAACGGGCCATTACTTACCAAAGGTTATCAAAATAATAGTAACCAAAGCACACAAATCCCAGAAAGGTTTTCGAAGTATTTTATAATAGCGTATGTACCAGACCAACATCAGGGCTAAAAATCCAAACAGCGCTCCTGAAGCACCAACCTGCGTGAAAAAAAAAATTAAAAATAGAATTTCAGTCTTTTGACTTCCCTTTCGTTTTCCCCTCAAAACATATCAATTGTCGCACAACATTGTTGCGTTGCAATTGCAGAGAGAGTGTTGCTTATACTGCCACCCCTGCGCAACAAATTTTCATAGTTTTTCATAGTTGCAGAGTAGAAAGAGCTACTTTTGCAACACATTCGCGCAATGAAAATTTGATTCCGTACAGTGTGTTACAGTTACCTGCAGTGAAAATGTTGCGCGGAACGTAACACGATTATGCTGCTTGTATTTCCGCGCTTTTAAACCTGTTCTTTTTTCTGGTTAATCAAGTTGTTACCTCAGGCAAGAGAGGCGTGAAAATTCCGCTGAATAGATTCCCGCCAAATCCACTGAAAAGGTATATCAGGGCTGTGCGCAAGGTCCTGTAACAAAATAAATAAGAATTCTGGCCTAAATCACCATCACATCCATCCATCCATCCATCCGTCCGTCCGTCTTTCATATCGTGATTTGCTCTACAATAGACTAAAGACGGCTAGAAAATTCATCCTTGTGTTTCTGCACAATCCTGATGAGAACGTAAGTGCAAAGATACCTTGTACATGTCTTTACCCTATCAAAAAATCAACTTACCCAATTTCTTTTTCGATTTTGGCACCAAAAATGAGTTGAAAGATGAGATTTGCAAGAAGATGAAGAATTCCTACAAGTATGTTGAAGGTATCTCATGAGTATTAAAGAACTGAATGATGCCATAGACCTTTTTGAATTCAACAACACTTTTTGTCTAGTTTGGTGAAAAAGATGTTTGTACCCAATATAAGTTACATGGCCATATAGCAAGGTCAAAAACATTGGCATGAGGAGACAGGATAGACTCAGATAATTTGTTGGCTTACCAATGTGTAAAAATATGGGGGTAAGAAGTCTGTATCCCTGATTCCCATGTGTTTGTTGGGCACCAGTCATTCCACAGATATGGTCCAGGCAGTTAACCTCACTACACAACAACTGAAATGTCAAAGTACATTGGTTATTTGGCGGATCTAGGGGTAGTGCGACAGGGTCCGCTGCACCCGTTTTTTTTTCCAAGTAGGTAGTAGAAGCAAAAAAAAAATATTACTTTGACGTCATAGCAATCTATTTCCCGATCTGGACCCCATTTTGAAAAATCCTGGATCCGCCACTGCATACGGTGTATTAAGTTAAATCAATTCTCCTACTGTTTGATTCACTGACACGTTTAGCTTAAGTTTATCTAGTTTCTACCATTTTCTTTGATTATTTAGTTATGGACTTGATTCAGATGTTAAAGTTAGAGAGAGAGAGAAAGAAGATTTTGTGTAAGCAGCATTTGAGCCAGGCTGCGCCATTGCGCCAATCCTGCAATAAAATGTATTCTGTCCCTCTAAAGTTGCAGGAAAGAGTCCACTTGCCTCCGGAGAAAAAGCCTTTATGGGACAGATTCAGCTAAAATGACCCTTTTCTGAAAATCCTGGCTCAAACACTGATGTAAGTGTGAAAAGCCAGTTATAGCACAGCACAGAAAGTTGAATATGTTCCATACACAGCAAAGCATGCCAGTGCCATAAGTTTCTTAGTAGTATGAAAACTGATTTTCTTGGTAGACAGAACTCCACTGTTTTGATAAAATGAAGCCAGTAGAAAAATAATGATACTAAAGGGATTGAACTTGCAGTATATATTGGGCAGTTATATACTTAGGTAAAAAGATACTAGCAAAGAAAAAAATATTACTCAAGGGATACCTTATCCTTGTGCCATTGACCTTTAATGACCCCACATTTCTCTTTTGACATTATTTCACATCCAGTGTGTAGTCCAATGCAGCAAGGTCTTAGTGTGACATTATGGCTACATTTCTTATTTGTTGAGGTGCAGCTTGTTTTGTTACCAATTCTTTGCCAAGGAAACAGACATCTATAAAATGAAAAGTATAGGTAATTGAATGGATGGATAGGTGGATGTGTGGGTAGGTTGATGGGTTGATGGTTGGGTGGATGGATGGGTGGGTGGATGGATGGATGGGTGGAAGGGTGGATGGATGGGTTGATGGGTAGGTGGATTGATGGACAGATGGATGGATGAATGGATGGATGGTAAAGAACTATAAAATGCAAAATTAATTACTTACTTAGACTTGTTCATCATTCCACATTCCCCATTAAAGGAACAGCATTCGTAACTTTCTTCTTTCTTTTGTCTATTTTCAATGCTTTTAACTATAACTTTGTCTTTTCGTATACACTAAAATGTCAAAAAATATCATAAAACATTTGCATGCATCATATCAATTTATAATCATGAAGAACTTGTGCATGCAAGTCTAAAATTAGCAGATGGTTAACAGTCTCAATCTGTGAGTTAGCCATGCCCTGACTTAGATCAGCCCAGAGGTTGTTTCAGGGTTCAATCTGTG
>OCZR010220544.1:1981-18266 GCA_900234385.1 Anemonia viridis | reverse complement strand
AGTTAGCCATGCCCTGACTTAGATCAGCCCAGAGGTTGTTTCGGGGTTCAATCTGTGAGTTAGCCATATGACTTGACTTAGATCATCCCAGAGGTTGTTTCGGGGTTGGATCTGTGAGTTAGCCATGCCCTGACCTAGATCAGCCCAGAGGTTGTTATAGGGTTTCATAAAGTTAATGGTTGTGAAGTTGCAGTGTTGGTGAACTAGGACAAGTAACAAAGTCACTCACCGGTGAAAACAAGGCTCCCATTCTTACTAAAAATGAAGCACTTGGCCCAATGAAGATATTAACACCAGGTATAATACCAACTTTTTCTTTTGGAGTATCATTGCTATGTCCATATATATAACCAAATGATGATACCTCAGGATAAGTAGGATCAGATTTTAATCCAATGGTTTCAATACCACCCGCCACACACATATATACCAAAATAACAATGTCGATCAAGCTAACTAAATAAATAAATATGGGTCGCCTTCGATTTTGCTGAAGTACTTCAGGTATTAACCGTGTACTGTCAGAACTTGAATCATTAGTTCCATTTTCATTCTTGTTTCTTGACCCTCGAGGTGGTGTTATTATACAATGATAATTTTCACCAAGGTATCCAACAACTGAGGATGGAAGCTCATCGTAACTTATGCTTGGTTGCAGAGTAGGCCGATTCATCCTTGGTCGTGATCCATTGGCATCTGTAATATGGTAATGAATACAAAAATCCTGTGACTCCTCTTTACCTTTGATTCCAAATTGCTTATTTCAAACCATGTGATGTTTACATGATGGTCTCTGGAGAATTCTTTCTTTATCTTTCTGAAATTTAATCCTTCATATTGAAAGAAAGAATTCTCCAGAGACCATTATGTAAACATCAAAATGGGCAATTTGTATACAAAGGTAAAGAGGTTGATTGTATTGTATTGTATTGTATTGTATTGCTCCCCTCCCCCCCTCAAGTTTATTGTACATTACATAAGCATTACTGCAATTTCCATAAACATGCGAACTCCAAAACAGCGAGCTGCAAGCTGAAATTTGGTTTTCCGCTTCTGTCAATCAATGATAATAAGTTGGTACCTTTTATATTTTTTGACTGACGGAAGTGTAAAATCAAATTTCAACCGAGTAACTCGCAACTACAGAGTTCCCATGTTTATGAAAATCGCAGTAAAACGAAACCGGAAGTTGTTTGTCATGTCTAAGAAAGTAAAAAAGTTACTAAATAAAAACAGAGTCAATAAAAAGTTAATTTGTTTCTGAGCTTTACTTTGGAAGATCTATCATTTCTTTGCTTCATTTGTTCGATAATATTTTGCTTAAAATTGTGCAAGCTGTGTTTTTATAGTTTCACATTCAGTCGCACATGAAATTTTCGGCAAAAATTAAACTGTGATTTTACAAACTATGAATACTGGAACTTTCATGCTAAAATCCCCAAAAGACACTTAATACTCCACCAAACACCAAACAAATAAACATGCTTGTAGCAGATGTAATAAGTTGTATTTAAACAGCAGATGTATTGATGAACATAATTATGGCGCCCTGGCAAAATAGTGTCCTTTTTGTTCGGAAATCCCCGAAATCTGTTTTTAAACAATTACCTTCCATATAAGAATGTTCTGCTCTATCTGTCAGCAAAGGTTCTCTCTCCATCGCATAGATTTTTCGCCTTAATCTTCGAACAAGAACTACGAAGTTAAATCTGCAAGTCGACTGTTTCGAAATCTTGACGGAACAAAGTTAGGAGAAAATAAATATGGATCTTAGCAAATTATAGGTGAGGGGTGGGTACTTTCAGCATTTAGTAAACTTAGTATATAAATATATGATATATTAATAAAAGTGTAAAAATATCTTAAGATACATATTTTTGATCTAAGGTTTTCAATAGAAAAAGTATTTTGTTTTAAAGACAGTTTCTGAGGATATAAAATGAAGGGCAAAATTTGAGTATAAGGCCCTCCCTAGTTAGACCCCAATCCCTTGTGCCGGAGCTGTTGTCTTGAAAACCGCGTCTTCAAAATATTCACTTGTCAAACTGTTGACAAAGGTAAATAGTAACTCAAGAAATACTTGAATTTTGAATGAAAAACGTCGTAAAAGAACAGAAATAAGGGAACATAAGCAGGATAGGAAGGTGTGTGGAAGTATTTGGGGACTGGTAAGGTTTTAAATTTGAGAAAACTTTGGAAAGTTTCGAGTTTGTTGCGGAATTTGGTTTCGCTTGTGTTCAACATGGTTTTTTATAGTCGTTTTTTAGGAGCAAAAAAGTTGAAAGAGTTCGAGTTTCTCCCTCTTTAAGATACTTTAATGTACTTAAATATATTGTACAATTTCACATATATGTATATGTTTTTATAAGACACAGAGTTATAGGAAATAAGGATAAAGTAACTGCGAAGTTTAGGAAACAATGGAGTGAAAACATCTGATTTTTGAAGAGAAAAGTTTGTTGAGACTTTTAATTAACAAATTGCATAGCTATAAGCTTATATTAAAGTCTGAAATTACAAGTATTGAACTATAAGTCTGTTAATCCTGTATTTTTTTAAAATTTATTTTCAGAAAGCACTGAAATTTGACATGAAACTGGGACAGAATGAAAGAGAAACATGGAAGAAAATTATTGAAAAAGTGAAAATGTCTTGGATCTTAAGATGATGAAGAGACTCTGGATATTATTTTTGTTTACAACATATTGTAATTTTTGGTTTGCAAAGGTGAGATAAAGATAAATGGTAATTAATACCTTAAAGCACAACAAATATTTTATGTTTTAACAAATTTCCAATGGTTTAGTGCAATATGACGTCAAAATGTCATGTACATATATTACTAATTTTGACCAACTTTTGGCAATAATATATTGTGTTATTAAGAGGACAGTACACCAGGCAATTGCTAAGCTTAAGTATAGAGTAGATTTCGTATGAGTGTGAAACGTACCACTGATCCCTGTCAGTGTCAGTGCTGTGATTTCTATAAAAACATTCAAAATTCTTACTGTAACCATGCTGTGCCGTAACCGTGCCTTGCCGTGACCGTGCCATTTTCAAAGTCATATGAAAACTGCTCTTACTATGTGATTAGAAAATATTTTTTTACCACCTTAGGAGATCTCAGCTGACTTTATTCTTTCTTACCACTTAGGTTTTTAGCAAATCAATGCGTGGTCTTGATTAAAATCTGAGATTACATAATTTTACTTATTAATGTTGGATATAACTTCATTTTCTTTAGGGAAATTACTGCACTTTTGATTCTTGTAAAAATGGTAAGTTTATATCACAATGATGAAAAACAAATCTATGCATTGTGTGGCCTACTTTCCTCTCTCTTTTGGGTTTCTTCAGGTGGTTCCTGCAAGGATGGCATAAATGGAGTTACATGTTCTTGTCCTAGTGGATTCACAGGTTTTGACTGTGCCGTCAATATTGATGAATGTGGTTTGGTAAAATGTCACAACAATGGAACTTGTGTTGACAAGGTGAGAAGTTTTCCTCAAACCCTCCAAGACCCCCCTCCCCCCCGTCCCCTTCCTTATTATTGCTTTCATTAATCAAAACAATTTGATCATTGATAATACTATAAAGATTGTTAATAGATAATTTCTTATATGATTATAGGTAAATTCCTTCAGTTGTATATGTCCAGTCGGCTTCACAGGAACATTATGTGAAACAAACATAAATGATTGTCATGGCAACCCATGTCAAAACAATGGCACATGCCGTGATGCATTGAATGACTACCACTGCACTTGCCCTTTGGGGTTTGCTGGTAAAAACTGTGAATTTGATATAGATGATTGCAAAACCACGCCCTGCCGACATGGTGGAACATGTATCGACCAGGTGAATGGATTCCAGTGTATGTGTGTCAAGGGTTACACTGGTTCCAAGTGCGACATCAATATCAATGAATGCAGTAGTAACCCTTGTAGGAATGGAGGAATGTGCGCTGATGGTGTAGATGATTATAAGTGTGTCTGCCAAACAGGATACTCTGGAATAAACTGTGAAATGCATGTAAATGAATGTGCCTCATCACCTTGTTTGAATGGAGGTGAGTTAGATCAGTCTCTAAAAGTTAGAACAGTTTTAGAAAACACCAAGCTACCTATAAACCTTTTCAGATTTGGCATAATGTGTCCTTTGTAAAACCATGTCAATCTCTTGATCTAGAATAAGATTCTTTGTTTTAGTTGTATCCTTCTTCATGCGTCTTCTCATATGCAACTGTTAAACAAAGAAATAGCCATGCCCTGACTTAGATCAGCCCAGAGGTTGTTTAAGGGTTCAATCTGTGAGTTAGCCACATGCCCTGACTTAGATCAACCAAGAGGTTGTTTCAGGGTTTGATAAATTTGAAGCTAAGCATCTCTCATGTCATGTATTTACAATCACAGGTTCTTGTAAAGACCTCACCAATGATTACCAGTGTAGCTGTCCTCCAGGATTCCAGGGAGGTAACTGCCAAACAAACATCAATGACTGTCTGGCATCACCATGTGCAAATGGCAGCACATGCATTGATTTGATTAATGACCACCGCTGTGCCTGCCAACCAGGTTTCACAGGAAAGAACTGCAGTCAAAACATTGATGATTGCCTGGCTAACAAGTGCAGGAATAATGCTGTTTGTATTGATGGTATTGATTCCTATAGGTGCATTTGTTTAACTGGATATAGTGGTGAATTCTGTGATGTGAATATTAATGACTGTGGCCCTATGAATCCTTGTGAGAGCAAGGGTGTCTGTATAGATGGAGTTGATGATTACCACTGTGTATGTCCCACAGGATTGATAGGGAAAAATTGTTCTATTAATATTGATGACTGTCTGACTGCACCCTGTCAACACAGATCTACTTGTACTGATCTTATCAATGATTATAAATGTACATGCCCTGGAGGATATGCAGGCAAGGATTGTAATGTTGATGTTAATGAATGCAAAAGCAATCCTTGTAACAATGGAGGAACTTGTGTCAGCCTTGTGGATGGGTATGTGTGTCACTGTGTTGATGGATATAATGGGACAAACTGTGAATATGATATTGATGATTGCAAGAATAATCCATGTCATGGAGGTCAGTGTGTGGACTTGGTCAACAATTATAAATGCAGTTGTCCTCAAGGAAGACATGGTAGGACGTGCATGAACACTAATGACACCTGCATGGGCTTCAAGTGCCGCAATGGTGGAACATGTCTGTCACAGAATGACACTCATTACTTATGTGTCTGTACGGCTGGATACACAGGGGTTGACTGTGAAGTCAACATTAATGACTGTCTGTCGCATCAGTGTCAGAATAATGCCACTTGTTTAGACAATATTGGAAATTACACCTGTGTATGTCCAAGAGGGTTTACAGGATCCCTGTGTCATATCAATATAGACGAATGCAGTAAAAACCCTTGTGTTAATGGCGCCACTTGCGTCGACCTTGTGAATGACTTCCGATGTGATTGCGCACCAGGTTACCAAGGCCGCACATGCGCAGTGGATGTAAACGAATGTGTCTCGTTTCCATGTCGAAATGATGGGCTCTGCACTGACTTGCTCAATGGCTTCCGATGTACCTGTAAAGCCGGTTTTACTGGTAAATACTGCGAGGTCAATTATAATGAATGTGGCTCATCACCATGCCAAAACGGGGGCCTCTGTATGGATAAGGTGGATAGTTACGATTGCTTGTGTCACCCTGGGTACGGGGGATCTAGCTGTGAAATCAACATTGATGACTGTGCCGGCAAACCTTGCATGAACTCGGGCAACTGCACGGACTACGTGGACGACTTCTCTTGCTCATGCGCAGTCGGCTATACCGGGCGTAGATGTGAAATCAACATTGATGATTGTGCTGACTCTCCCTGCAGACACAGCGGTATTTGTCAAGACTTGGTAAATGGTTATCACTGCGTATGTCCCCGGGGGTATACGGGAAAGAGCTGTAGCATCGACATCAATGAATGTGCAAGTCAACCTTGTGTGAATGGATCGTGTGTGGACCGTGTGGGTCACTTTGAGTGCGTTTGTACACCAGGTATGTATATTGTGTAATGTAAATGCGGCCACTCAAGATGAAGTCTTTCCCAATCCCAGAGATTGATTTATTAGTAATCAAGGGTGGCGTGTCACTAGATCCTCGTTCCCCCATNCCCCCGCAAAACCTAATGCTAAAATCCAACAGCCCACTTCCGAGATATGCTTCGCTTGTCATGCACAAAGGCTTCAGTCTAAGGCTCCATGCGTAACTGCTAAATGATAACTCGTGACAGAAGAAAATAATATATTTAATTGCGTACTGAGCCTCGTAGTGAAACCTTTGAACGTGATAAGCGACGTATATCTCGGAAGAGAGTGACTTAGCCGGGCTTTGCCTTTGACTAAAGGTTGTTTTTTTGAGTTTCAGGGTAGAACTCTTCAACTCTTTCAAGGAACTGGGAGTATCAATACTCCTTCTGTTCAAAATAATAGACCTTGACGGGCAGTTCTCCATTGCATCTTGCCGGTTGACCATCAACAGAACTGGAGATTAATATCTTGATACTTGTATCCTTAGGTTTTACAGGTGTCAAATGTGAGGCAAATATCGATGACTGTGCCTCTCGTCCTTGCGACAACCACGGCACGTGCATTGACCTGGTAAACGACTTCCAGTGTGACTGCGCAGCGGGTTTCGAAGGTCAGACATGCGCAGTAAACATAGATGACTGCGCGTCACAGCCGTGCCTTCATAATGGAAGCCGCTGTGTTGACAAGATTAATGGGTATATGTGCTTGTGTGCACCCAGCTATACTGGTAGTAACTGCACGGTGAACATCGATGAGTGTGCGAGTTCTCCTTGTTTGAATCACGCAACTTGTGTAGATGGTATTAATGGAGTGCGATGTATTTGCCCACCAGGATTCAAAGGTTTGTAATTTTAGAGTTTTCCATGTTTTCGCGGCATACTTTGGAACATCAATGAACAAACCGCTCTATTACAAAGAAAAGTCTTATAAAACCTTACTAGGCTCCGATTTCCAGCCGTCGGAGTTTCGTGCGCCCGCGATACTCTCCCCCTCGCGGGCGCACGAAACCCCGACGGCTGGAAATCGTAGACTAATGAAACCTCGTCTCAGCGGGGTTAACTAGTACATGGGTGGTTGACCTAGATATTATACCTACTCAAGGTGAATGTTTTTCGATTTTTTTGAATGGAATGTGTAATTATAGTATTATTTGTAACTTCAGGTTCGTCTTGTGAGACAAATATCAACGAGTGTTCATCATCTCCATGCACTAATAGCGCCACTTGCCAAGACCTTATCGATGGTTTCCGCTGTCAATGTTACCCAGGTTACAAGGGCAAAACATGTAATGTATCGATAGACTTGTGCCAAACGGAGCCTTGCCTTAATAATGGCACATGCGCATTGGATCTCCATACGGGATACACCTGTACATGCCCGCAAGGGATCACTGGGAGAAATTGTGACATCATTATCGACAATTGTCAAAACTATACATGTGAAAGTAATTCCACGTGTCTAGCCACGCCCTCTGGTTACCAGTGTCTATGCAGTGAGGGGTTCAGTGGAGATCGTTGCCAGATAAACATCAACGATTGTGATGGAGCCATTTGTGAGCACGGAGGAACTTGTGTGGATTTAGTACAAAACTACAGGTGTGACTGCGCTCCGAGTTACTATGGTAATCGATGTCAAAAGATTGACAGGTGCTATTTTTCACCATGTTTGAACGGAGGCAAGTGTATTGATGATGGAGAGACTTTTTACTGTAAGTGCCGAACTGGATTCTCTGGAATTCGTTGTGAAAAAGGTAAGGAATAATGTGGTTACTGGGCTACCTGTGGTAAGTGGGCCACTTGTTCTTACTGGGCTACCTATGGTTGAACTCCATGAAAAATATATGAAGAGGTAACTCTATTTTTTTTTCTGTTTTTTTAACTATTGCATTGTTATTTTTTCTTTTCCTCCCTTCCCCAGAGTTCAACCACTGCGTTGTGCGAGTTGCTAATACCAACACGACATTCCCTTCTAATATATGTGGTCATCATGGATCCTGTTCTAGTAGACCTACGGGCTTCCTGTGTAATTGTCATCCAGGATATACTGGTCTTCTCTGTCAGACAGGTAACTTCCTTCACAAGCTTCTCTGTCTTTCTGTTTTATTACTTGGCATCCCCGCCAGTACTTGGCGACCCAGAATCACTAGAAGACAGAACCGAATAACGGTGCGGACATACAGAACAACATTGCGCAATATTGCAGGCAATGTTGCTGAAGATCAGGCATGGACTGATTTTACTTTAGCAGCTTTCCGTGTAACAAATAGCCCACTTTCGATATCTTAAAATTGAGACTTGATTGCAAGGATTTGTCAGGACGGTTACTTCATGTCACTGTAGAAACATGTGGATCACCAAATACTTTTATTATAGTAGGAATACAATCATATGCCATACATAACGTTCCTACCTTTCAGCAATTGAGTAGAAAATTTTGTTTTACCATAACTTGTAAATTTCGCGCGCGCTGATTGGCTGATTATGAGTTTGGATCATATCTGACGTCATTTCTATGTTCGATAAGAGTACAGACCATGGAAAAGTCACTTCGATTTGTTAGGTAGAAATGCTAGTCCATTACTAGCTCCATTCCAATTTTCAGCACTATATCTACTTATATTTTAAGATTTAATGCAATTTTGAATATTTTATTCCCCTGAGCCTCGGTATCATGCTAGAATTTTGATATATCGAAAGTGACCTATTGCGTCGTGTGACATGGCTCGTCGCGTGAAAGGTTTCTGTACTTTATGGTAATACAGTCAAACCTCTGCACAACGGCCACCATCTGGGAAAACATTTTGTGGCCGTTGTAGAGGTGTCCGTCAGTTACAGTATATGTATCATTAAATCAGTGGTGACTGGGACAAAATTAACCCTGACCGTTGTGGGGAGGGGGCTTTAAGTGGAGATTCAACTTGTAATTTGTCTGATTTTTGTGACTGTAGAAATCAACGAGTGTGACTCCAACCCTTGCCCGGTCAACACCACGTGTGTCGATGGACAGAACTCCTTCATTTGTCAGCTTATTGATGAATCGCTGAAGAATTCCTTCAAAAGTAAAAACATAGGTATGGCTTCATTGGAAATAAATGATTAATATAGATTATTTTCATTTTATCATTAAAATGGACGTCAATGCATGTGTTCATCATCATCATCATCATCATCATCATCATCATCATCATCATCATCATCATCATCATCATCATCATCATCATCATCATCATCATCATCATCAATCGTCGTCATCACTGAACATCACCATTGTTATCACCATCGTCATTAGTAAAATCGTCATCATCATCACCATCATCACTGGTCATTAAAAGTACCTTCAGTACCATCATCATTGTCAACAACACCAGGCCAGGCATCAACCGCTATCATCAACTGCATCTTTATTTGTAATCATCAGCGAGTAGCTTCGTCTTCAAAGTTAACATGCACAACCAGTTTTTCTTATTTGGCCGTGGTTAACGATATAGAACATCGAAACGTACATAAACACCCTGTTGTTCATTTCCAGGTAACGATAACAAGGACTACGTAGTTCCTGTAGTTGTGGCTTTGGCTTGTCTACTGATCATCCTCGTGGTAGCGGTAGTAGTGTTTGTTATGAGGCATAAGGTACAACATGGTGGGAAAGGTAGAGTGAAGCTAACACCAAACCATGCTGATACACTACCCAATCCATATCCTGAACAAAGGACATTTGAAAACCCCATCTATCAGGTACGCCGGTACATATTAACTCATATTCAAATATGCAGGGGCAGATCTAAATATTTTAAGAAGGTTTGCGCCTTTTATAAATGGGCAAACCAATGAGTCAGCACATAAGTAATTCTCCATACAAAGATCGTCCGGTAGCCCGGGGGTGCGTAGCCCCTGTACTCCTCCCCTAGATCTCCCCTAGATCTGCCCATGCATGGTATGTTAGAGACCCAAACTTCTTCAGCAGAGGTGGGCCTGAATTGAAAAAATGTTGCTTTTTATATGGAGGGAGGAAAACTGAAGAACACGCAATATAGCACAAGCGCAAAGCACGGATGGCGTTGTTAACAAACGGACTCTATTCGGACCATATGACAGCAATTCCAGGGATTGAACCCATTATACCATAGCAGTGAGAAGCAACGCGTTAGCAGCGCATACCAACTGTGCTTCTCCTAAAGCTAATTTAGTTTAGCGACCAATTAACACGGAGAATCGAAAAAAGTTCTCCCAGGTTTCAAGCTCAGTATGCTCGACATGTCAATCATCTCATGTCGTTCTCTTTGATTGGTTCTAAGGGAAAGGCATTTGAATGTGGTTGACCCTATTTTTACTTTGCATCCTCAAACATTTATTTACCAGCCAAGCCACGAAGTTATCTCGTCGAATCTTCGTATCGAAATGGACGCCCTTGAAGCCATAGGCTATCAGATAGACCGAGAACTACACGATCTTGCCACGATAAAAATTAACAGCAACAATACTTCCGGTCCACCGAGACGTACTTCCTCTGCCCCAGACCTCCTCGACGTAAACATGAATGCAACCTTTGTTGACTTGGATGCTAGTAGTTTGTGTACGGTAGACGATCTATCCCATGATACCCCACAGTCAAATCGTAACTCGAACTTTCAACACAGTAGTGGCCTACAGGATAGCTCGTGTAGCTCCAGTGATTGGTTGGATACTCGCTTGTAACTGCATGCATATTTCACTCTTGGCTGGGGTGGATATAGTGTTGCGCTGGTGTGGTAGTACTGTGGTTATAGTGCTCTGGTGGAGATGTTGGTGTGGTGACAGTGGTGTGGTGGTGATGTTGGTGTGGTGGTGATGTTGGTGTGGTGACAGTGGTGTGGTGGTGATGTTGGTGTGGTGACAGTGGTGTGGTGGTGATGTTGGTGTGGTGACAGTGGTGTGGTGGTGTTGCGGTAGAGCGGGTAGTTGTGGTGTGGTGAATGTGTGGTAGGGCTAGTATTCATTGCTTCGTTTTGTGGCTCGGTGACCCCTATCATTTTCAAAGCTTCTTGCCTGATATAAAGGGATTGAGGGGATGGGGTTGCCATGTCTTGAAGGGGATACAGAAAGACAGTAGCTATAATTTGATATCGAATTATAAATTTATATGTGTAAGTTATTCCTAACTCTTACACTTCACTATGGCAACCAGCATATTTCTTTCGATGGAAAAGAATCTAATAAATTAAAAAAATGCCAGGCAATTACTTTACGAAATATTTATGAAAGGCAAAGTGGAAGGCAGTGCATGTGCAAGTCGTAAGAGCTTGAAATTAGATAAGCACAAATAAATTATATAACTGAACGACTGAACTACGACCTGTCAAGTCGGGTTTCCTGTGTTCTTTCGGTAAGGGAGTTGGAACGGGTGTGTTAAAAACAAACAAACATGGCCGACATTTTTTGCCATAGATTCATTCTCTTTTTTAAGCTATTTTGAGCTGAAATTCCTGGTAACTGAGTGTCTAAGAGAAGCTACAGGTCTCATAGATAAAAAGGGAGCTTAATTCATGGATGTAAATATTCGAAAAACCACAAATACGCGTCTTCTCAGTAAAGATGTCTATCGTCCTTTACGAGCCAAAGGACAAGGTTATGATCCTCCTTGTTCTGTCATCCAATATCTAAACCACGCTGGCTCTCTGGGATGGAATCAAGGACTAGTAGTAAGCGCTTGCAGCTTTGCCGTCAACGATGACTCCGTGCTAATCACCCAAACAACATTCCCAGCCACAAATACAGCCCAAACATTCAAGGCTGGCTTCGTTCAAAGTTGGGATTTGACGGACATAATCGAAGCAGGACACGACGACAGTTTATTTACCTATGCACCAAGGCCTGAGTTTTCCATGTCCCCGAATGAAGGGATAATATCCACGATACTCAACAGTGGAAAAGGAGTTCTAATTCTCGCGGAAGTCGATGAGGATTCCACTCTAGAACCTTGTAAATTTGAGTGTATTTCGAAATTTGGATCTGATAACTTAAGTGCAAGAATTATAAGTTGTGTTTTTTCGCCAGATGGTAGGTTTGTTGTAACTGTTAGTACTGTGTTGTTTAATGCTCTGCTGGGTCAACAATATCATGATATGTGCATTTGGAGGCTTGGAAAGGGAAGAGTCCTGCAGAAGTGCTCAAAAATTCGATGTGAAAACCATCTTTCTGGATTTTCTGGCGAGCCACAGAGCTGTGTCTTCTCAGCTGATAGCTCCCTTCTCGCCTTGTCAACAACAAATGGTCAAGTTTATGTTCTTAAAAGTAACACTTTTGAGGTCCTTGCAGTTATTCGGAGCACGATATCTCTTAACAATCACTGTATGTGTGCATTTAACCCTTGTGAATCTACTACCAAACTGAATATTTGTTTATCAGATGGTTTATTTCAAGTATGGACTTTGAGTCCTGGAAATATTCACTGTGTGTTTGAAGAGAAAATCCTATCGTCAAGTGCCAACAGGCTGACTTCAATGGCATACACTCTTGATCACTCATTGTTAGCCTTTGGAACGACAGTTGGTGATGTCATCATCTATGAAACAGAATTATACCTTCAGTTATATAAACTAAATCCTAATGCTACTGTAGGCGAGGGAAATCCTTTGCAGGTCTGCTCAATTGCTTTTGCTAAATCCTGCCAAGAGCTTGCCGTGGGTTATGATGATGGTTGTGCTCGCTTATGGCAGCTGCCAGTGAAGATGAACCTGCAGCACATGTGTCGGCTAGAGATCATCCAACTTGTCCCAGAAAACATGATTGATGGTTTACCATTACCTGAATCCTTGAGAGCATATCTCATGTTCAAAGTCTCTTTTGCCATTGATTCATTTGATGCTTCCTCATAGAACTTGTATAGCATCTTTCCCAACACATATATGATATCAAATAACTTTTTGATTTATTTGATCTTTACTAGTGGGCTTTCACTAAAAGACTTATGGTAGTTTAGTCTTTCAGAACATAAACTCCAATAATCACATTCCCTCTTTCCTCCTAACTCATTCAAGTCTGCATTTTTCCTGCCTTGGGCATTAGGGGAGTGTGGAAAAGTTTTTCTAAAACATGGTAATTGCCATTGAAACTTCTCCCCTACTCCCTGGAAGTCCAAGGCAGGGAAAAGGGGGGGGCTGTTAATTTTCAAAGATGATAAGCATTAGAAACTATTAAGATGTTTTATAGAAGAGGATACTGTCACAGGAACCCAACTTAGACAAGGGCATTTTGTTTGCATGTACAGTGTTCTAAATATATGCATGAATACACCATTTTTGGGTTCGATGCAAGTTGCTTTTATTGAAGACCACAGACCCATTTGCTTGGACTTTGCCTTGTTTATAAGTCAGCTATTCAATGACATCAATAAACGTCCATGCGATCGGTTTTATTCTTCTTACACTTTGTTTACATTTCAGTTGGCTGTTGCTAATGATTTGCTGAAGTCAACTGTAATGTAAAGAATGTGCAAGGTGAACATTACCAGAACTACATAACTAGAAGTGTCCCGATCTGGTAATACCCCTATGACATATCAGATGTCCCAGTGAGCTATTTTTAGATTTGCGTTCTCAGCCAACCAGCGCGCGCGAATTTCAAACACGGCCTCTGATTGGACGCCATGTTTATTTATCTTGTCACGCTTTCTTCCCTCCAGGCATTTTGTCCAATCAGAGGCCGTGTTGAATAGTCTGAGCAAGTTATTCTGTTTCAAAAACAGCAGTTTGCATTGAACTCGAAACTGGTGTATTGCTTGGAAAATCTTATGTCAATATTGGTAAATTTTCTCATTTCACTGAATAAAGAGCTGTTAAGAGAGCTGACGTATTTCCGGGTCCAACTGCACATAAAAACCACTAAAATTGAGCGAAATATATTCTCTATGATCTATAAAGGTGCGGGGATTTAAATGGGGATGACACACATTCCAACAAAATCACGAAATATCGCTAATACATGCCTGCGAGACTAAGTAATTTTGTCAGCGATTATAAACTTGGTGCAACCTGATTGGCTGAAGATTTTAAAATGTTGCAAGTGGTGTTGCAGCCGTGTTTACACAATGAAATTTGCTGCGCACAATGTTGTTAGCCTGCGTACATCCGGTACATTTAACCTTTAGTACCTAAGTTACTAACCGGCCTAAAGGTTAAATGTACCGGATGTACGCAGGCTAAATGTTGTAGGAGTAGGGCGCAATCCAACTTCAGATTTGTTGCAATGCGTTCAACACGTTTCAGGGTTAGACACATGCTGCAACAGTCCTGTTGCGCGCATTGTTACGCCGTGTGTCCATAGCTTTATTGTAAAGCACGAGGCACGTGGGAGTAGCCTGCGTTGCATCCAGAATTTTCTTTCGCACAAGAGAAAATTCCGGATCCAACGCAGGCGACGTGGGAGCTACAATAGCAAATATTGGACGTCAGCGTTTCATATAATTCCTTAAATGAAAACAAGCGTGAAATCCTTTTTTAAAGGCACTTGATGTGTCAAACAATAAAGAAACGGTCCAAAATAGTTGTGACGTGGTAGTCACGCGCGGTCAAAAAAATATTTATAAAAATATCACTGGCTTATGTCAAGTGAGCATAAATATTCATGCCCTCTAGCTTATAAAGACTTTATAAATGCGCGTATAATTATCATGTGTTTCTTTTTGGGGGGAGGGGGAGGGGTATAATTTGGCACCATTTACCTTTCACCCTTAAACATACCATATATTTACTCGTTTAAGCTTCGCCCTCGGCTCCAGCATGTGATCGAGTGCCGCCTCGAATAAGCGCATCCCGAATAAGCGCCGCAACAAGAAGCTTGTTTTTAATGATGTCCATCAATATCCAGCTCGATTGCCCGTTTCTCTTCAAGTGCATCGATCGTAGAGTAATATTACAAAGAATCCGTGCCCCAACTAAACTACAGCTTGAAATTCATCTTTTGTTTTGTGAAGTGCTCTTTCCTAACTACTCTCTTGTATGGAAGAAAGTAGATTTTTTTATTCATTTCCGAGTTATATTGGTATTCACTTTTTTATTGGAACGTTTTCTCTCTTCGAAATGTTTTAATTTGAATGTTGAAGTTAGGAATTTTGAATTCGAAAATAATTTTGTTTTAATTTAGTGGGTAGAGTATTATTCTGAAGGCGGTCTTCATCAGTTTGAAAACCCGCAAGAAGCCATTTAATAGTCTTTTTAGAGACTCTTTTTGAGAATAATTTATAGAGTTTGCTCTTCAGACTGTTTAACCGCCTTTTGTTCAATAAAGATAATCTTTATTCAAAGAAACTGAAGGTCAAGGAAATAAGCGAAACAAATGAACAGCTGAATTAAAATTGAACAGAACACTGATAAATAATGGTAGCCCTCAAAACACACTTTTAAACGGCAAACAAGGCAAGTTCTCAGTTGGTTTAGCCAGGTTTTGGCCCAAGTCAAAAAGACTTCATATTTAACTATGTCGACTGTGAGTTGTAAGTCAACAATACCAGTGGAGAATCTTTTCTAAAACAAGACAAAAAAAAAAAATTACGGACAGCTAAAATACCAAATTAAGTGCGTGGAGTCATTAAGCAAACGAACTGTAAGTTGACAATAATACACTGCTACTAAGGTTGTTACTTCATGTAATACCACATATAATGGATCCGTACTAAATTGATTCTACGATCCATCATCTGTAGTATCACATGAATTACTATCCTACCCAATTTACAATATGGCTTCTACTTGATAATGCGTATTTTCGTAAGTTTTATTTATATTTCATCTACTAATCATCATATACTTTTCTACGCAGTTTTATTCAGCTAGCTCCCACAGATCATACTCCACGAGAACAGCTGGCTACCCCGTGTCTTGTGACATGCCTCTATCCGATTTTTTTTCTTTTCGGTCGACAGGAAGCAACGAAAACAGTTCCTCAAATTTGCATTCAGTGATCTAATTTGCGTTAGCTACGCGTTGTAATTGGAAAACCCTTCAGAAGAAACTCAACTCACTTCAAGACCCGCCCGCCTGGCAAATTTAAGGTAAGTAAAAAACTATCAGTTTTATGAGATATTTTACCGTTGGATTCCTTAAGATAACATTTTCGTTATCTTTAGAATAAAAATAATGATGTTTAATCACAAAATCTAATTCGGCAACATCTTACATCATGTTGGGCACATTGTGAATATTTTTCTTTTTTTCCTATT
>OCZR010220321.1:0-17004 GCA_900234385.1 Anemonia viridis | reverse complement strand
TAGCCATGGAGATGACAAATTCGGTTTGTTTGTCTGAGTTGTGACGTCACTACCGCGAAGCGCTATTAACCTCATTACGATGATATTTCAAATGCCACCGTTAAAGTAAAGAAAGAATACACAAATACAACCATAAAAACACTTTGAAATTCCACAGATCTTCACTGGAACACGAGAATATTCAAAACCAAATTGAGGCTAAGTAACAGCAAAGTGGAATATTGATTGCTCTCTTTGCTTTTTTCCAAAGGTACCCACGCTGTGAGCCGTACCGCGGTAAAGCCTGTGCCGAATACATCAGCGGTGATCTCCTATACGCTGAGCATCGTCATTACCAGAACGACATCGAGAAGCGAGTCATCTTCCCATTAAAGAGGATCTTAGAATCTAATCTGAATCCTCGATGCCGAAAGTACGGCATTCGCGCGCTCTGCTATCACGTGTTCCAAACATGTGACCCGAAGAAAAACTACCTGAAGCCGAGGTTGTGCCGAGATGACTGTTTCGCTCTTTACGAGGACGTCTGCGCAACGGAACTTCTTGTGGCGAAAACAACTGCTGGTATCAATCATCTACTGCCGAATTGTTCAGCACTTCCTAAAGCTAATGACGCTGATCATAAATTCTGCTCCTCGTTAGAAATAGAAGGTACGTTGTCTTTCTCTTCTTCCGCAAAGATTGACAAGCTAAAATCCAATTTCGAGTTCTGAGTTTGCCAAGCTCTGACTTAGATCAGCCCAAAGGTTGTTTCAGGGTTTACTCTGTGAGTTAGCCATGCCCTGACTTAGATCAGCCCAGAGGTTGTTTCAGGGTTCAATCTGTGAGTTAGCCATGCCCTGACTTAGATCAGCCCAGAGGTTGTTTCAGGGTTTACTCTGTGAGTTAGCCATGCTCCGACTTAGATCAACCCAGAGGTTGTTTCAGGGTTCAATCTGTGAGTTAGCCATGCTCTGACTTAGCCCTCGCTAAAAGACGAACGTTTTTTTAAAGTTTGTTTTCTCACTTTGAATTAAGTGAGAAATCGTTACATCAAAGGTGAAAAGGTCTTCATTAAAATTTCGCATGCGCAGATGATGGTTTTCGATGCTACGCGCGCAAAGCAGCTTCACGTGCGCCGTATAAAACTTAACAGTCTTTCACCTAACCACTTTGATAATTTAATATTTCAGAAGACAACGAGATCTTTCCAGAACTCGACTCTGAAACTCCCATTTCCACTGAAATCATTCGCCTCGAAAAATCCAAAGGTCAGTGGTGATATTATATTGCAATCAAAACCTCTTCATTGATACCGAGTATGATAAGCGTTCGCTTGATGACTGTTTTTGTCTGATCATTAAGTAACCGCCTGTTGGTTACAATAGAAGCTGAGCATTTAAATTTTCGTTATGTTTAAGCTGTGTCCAGACTTGGTTTTGAGGCCACGGTGAAAAATGTTAATGTAGATAACCTCGTTGTTCTGATATGACCGCGTTGGTAGTAGACTATTACTGTGTGTGAACTGTTGGGGGTTGGACAAGATTCTTGATAAGACACAGTTTAGATTAATAGGACGTTTGCATCATGGCGTCATTATCCTTCTCTACCAGAATGCTTTGTACATTTTCTTTCTTATTCAAATTTGTATTTCCTCTTGAGAATAGTAAGACAAAAGATGCTAATGAACTGACAAAAGAAAGTGTGCAAGGGATTCTGGTAGTAGAGGTTAATGACGCCATCATGCACATGTCCTATTGAAGTGTCAAGGATTTTCTAGCTACAGACATACAAGTGCGAGAGAACGACAAGACATAAGTTACTGTGGCACTGCGTGATCAAAAATATACTTTTCGGGAAATTCGTTGAGGAAACATTTTAAACATAAAATAAAAAGATAAATAAATAGAATCGTTCTTGCTGTCTGACCATGGTATTTAATAGCTTTTCTTTGCGGAGAAGGGACAATAAGCTCAATCAAAAGGTAGCACAGAGGCATAAATGGTGTCCACCTTCCAAGAATTGAAATGTAGTGAATTTTGAGAAGGCAGAGAAGCAGGAAAAATCTCTCAAAGCAGAGAGAACCAACAAATACCTTTAATGAATTTCAGTCATATAATAAAGAGTCTTTGGATCGAACCTATAATAATCTAAGTGCGACGCATTAGTAACACACACCATTGGGGCTTCAACGTACGAGTAGTGCGTGTTCTTAACTCAATTTCTTTTTTTTATCCACAGATCAAAGATGTTACAACAGCACAGGTCATTATTACATCGGTCGCCGTAACACAACCAAGTCCGGACGGCCGTGTAAACACTGGAATCTTCGTGATCCGTCGTACATTTTTTCTCATAATTACTGCAGAAACCCTGGTAACAAGAGGGAGGCACCGTGGTGTTATGTTGGTGATACCGAGCTTGACCTGATTGAGCTGTGCGACTTGCCCAGATGTTCCGAAGTTGGTAGGTTTCAGTAATGAATAAAACTGGGGACTCGCACTAAGGTCTTCTGACCAGCAGTGAAGTTGCGCATTGATCTACTTACCATCCCTGCAGTTGTGCATTGATCTACTTACCAGCCCTGCAGTTGCGCAGTGGTCTAGTGACCAGCTCTGCAGTTGCGCAGTGGTCTAGTGACCAGCCCTGCAGTTGCGCAGTGGTCTACTGACTGCCGCTGCAGTTGCGCAGTGGTCTAGTGACCAGCTCTGCAGTTGCGCAGTGGTCTAGTGACCAGCTCTGCAGTTGCGCAGTGGTCTAGTGACCAGCCCTGCAGTTGCGCAGTGGTCTACTGACCAGCTCTGCAGTTGCGCAGTGGTCTATTGACTACCGCTCCAGTGGCATCATTCATGGTCACTGTGGGCATTGAAATGACCCAATACTTTTACGCTCGCTTTAATAGTTTCCCTTAAGTCTTTGTGTTGCGCATATCGTCTATCATCGAAGCTACTATGAAAAGCTACTCTGTAGAATGCTAGATTCCATTTATTTATTTTATCTAATGCTGAACTTCTGATCTCCCATCTTCCAGCTGTAAGTCATCGACTTGTCAAATCGTCCCAGATGGTTCCTGTTGGTCGTACCATCTACGTTATCTCCAGCATCATGGGTGTACTGATCGTAGCTTTTGTATCGATCATCGTGTACCTCAAGATCCAACACCGCAGGAACATCCTCCAAAATAAAGACAATTCATCTTCCGGATCCATATCGAAGAGCACCCAAAGCACGGTACATCAACCGAGCAGCGACTTCAAACAGAGCTTGACAGACGTCAAATCGTGTTTCTTTAATGTTGTAAGTGTTAAAGAATTTCTTTGCCGATTTGAAAATAATGCGTGCAGGCTTGAAGCATATTTCATATGAGTGTGAAAAATTCCCTGCTCGTGCAAGCAATGGTTACGGCGCGACGCGGCCCGGGCTTTCATACCCGGCACGGCACTGATCATGACGTGGTCATACGAAGATTGCTCTAGCTAAAACAGAGACGCAAATTAATACACGATTTGTGCAGTTTTTCTTCTGCTTGACCTTGGCCTGGGCAGGGTTTAAAGCGTTTTCCCCTAAATCTTTTGAGTAAATGCACAAGTACTTTAGTTTGGAAATAAATGTGAATGCATGCATTTGGCTTTTGATAGACATAAGCTACACCTCGATCTACCTAACTCTTTGATTCCTTGTGGTAAAATTTCCAGTTACTCATGATCAATCTTCTCTCCTTTTCAGATCGAAGAAGGAAGCCAAGGCAAAGTTAAATTCATCGAAAGCTTAGGTGAGGGTGGCTTTTCTAAAGTTTGGAAAGCAGTTTTGATGAGCACCGAACAAGAAGAATCCGAAATTCGATTGACCGTCAAACGCCTCAAATCCAACGTTCCCCACCAAGTCGTCGAGAACTTCCGAAGTGAAATCAATCTTCTCGCTGGTTTACAGGACTTAAACATTCTCTGCTTAGTTGGGGTCTCCGCGGGTGACCCACTCTTCATGGTCTTTGAGTATTTTGGCGATACGGATTTACATCGTTATCTTAACCTTCACACGCCTTCGGATTTGACTGCCAATCCGGATGAAGATCCCGACAAAATCCTTCTTTTGGACTTCGCTCTTCAAGTCGCGTCCGGGATGGATTATCTGGCTGAGAAAAACTTCGTCCACAGGGACGTTGCCTGTAGAAACTGTTTTCTGACCATGGATAATATCGTTAAAATATCAAACCTTGGTATTGGTAGTTATAGGTATCCCTCGGATTATTCCTGGGTCCACGGAAGCTCTTTACTTCCGGTTCGATGGATGGCACCGGAAGCGCTCAACTCGCTCCACTGTACGCACGGGAGCGACGTTTGGTCGTACGGCGTGTTGCTCTGGGAGATCTATAGCTATGGAAGTCAGCCTTATTCAGGGCGTAATAATCAAGAGGCCATTGAATGTATTAGAATGATGAAGCTACTGCCATGTCCAGATGGTTGTCCCGCAAGAATGTATTCTTTGATGAAGGAGTGTTGGGAAGAGAACCCATGGGACAGACCAGATTTTGTTGATATTTGCTCGCGGTTACGGTCCTGGGCGGGGGACTCTGTGGGTGAGAATCACTGATCAGTGTACTTTATCGAAAGTTAAGCATGTCAGTCGCTTCTGGGCCAAGACATGGTGGAAAATTCTTGTTTTGTTGGGAAGAAAATCGGTTGAACCACAGCCTCGATTTCGAATTCGCCGATATTTTCTCGCGGCTGCAAAACTTGCCTTGAATGGTTTCGACTTCCGTCGGCCAGCCCGTGATGCAGACCTCTTGCAGCACGTCGGAATGTAGCTCATTTTGGAAAACAAAATATAGATTTCATTTCCCAGGAAATTGGAATTATTATATGTGTTGTCAACCAAATTGCGCTACTTTGACGTCACGAGAAATCTGTCTCTTGTATCCGATGGGTGCGTTTTTCGAGCCACTCACACCTCCGTAAGGATATGATGTCAGCGCACAGGGAGAATGATCCAAGGTTGTACTATACCTAGAGTATAGCTAAATATTAAGAACCCACACTTATTGTAAAAACATATTATTATTTATGTACCACGATTTTTATCAGAGTATGCGCAAAGTAAACCTTATATTGTAACATCATTGTCCATACAAAAATATTATATTCCTCTATAGAAACAATGGACATGCTAAAAGCCTTGGAATCTACCAAGTGATCAGCCATTGGAGAGAAACGAGCCTACTTATTTAGTTCTATACATATTTTCACCCGGAATGCAGGGTAAAATTATATAAAACGAGAGAGAATGTCAAGTGTTCGGCAAGTTGGCTTTGGACTTTGATATTATTGATGCTAACTGTATGAGTTCATTTAAGCTGGACTTTTAGGTATCTTCTTTGTACAGTCGATCAAAACAGCGGCTGGAATACTAGACCTGCGCATCCAGGCGTTCATGGTTGTCGCATGCTGCCATATTGGGTGAATCGCAAATTTTTTGTCATTCAACATGGTCAGTTGAAAATTAAGGTTCATCCATCATAGTTGATATGTTTAAAGAAATTCTTTACTGGAGGTTCTTCTGTTATATTCAACAAGCTAAGAACAAGTCAAAATTTGGAAGAATTTCCAATGAAGCCCTGGCTGCAAAAGGTCGAGTTTTCCAAACGCCGAAAATGCTTTTTGAAAAGAAAGAAGGTCGGAATTGTGTTAGGGTTAGAGCAGATTTCTCATGAGTGAGGAACGTCCATTGTTTCCCTTATAAAAGGTTTCCATACTAAGATTGGCTTGTCTGGATTTTTACAGCTTGTGATTGGTTAAAAGTGCAAGCCAATCAAGTGCCAAATCACCATGCAATGTGATAAGCTGGTTTGGATTTTCGTCATTTTTGATTGAGCCAAATGCAATTGCAAAAAAACACAGTGTCGTAGGTTCCCCATTCATGTTAAAGCTGCTCCAAACTTTCTAACTTTCATACATATGTACAAAATCAATTTTTATAAAAAAATATTTATTCAGTTTGCTAACCTCTGTTGAGGAATCGAAAAATTCAGTTGTAGAAAACTAAGAGTATTTTAAAGTTTTATACATGGTTGTCATGGCAGTTGTCTGGAAATTAAACCCGGATGTGTTTGAAGATACTGGGGCGAGTGCATGGAGATGAATATTTAACGAAAGCCAAAATTGTCCCCAGTGTTTTCTTTAATTTACACGCTTGTCGTGGATAGAGAAAAGACATTGGGAACTAGGTTTTGCAAGCAAGGGTTTATGGGATTTCTAAGGTGTAGTTTCGTCGAAGTTTCCCAAGATCCTTTGCGTGCCCCAGTCATTGTTTGGTTCTAAAGCAAATAGGTCTCTTTACCTTTGGAGTGATGTTTTCCCATTATATAACGTACAGTGTGTCCTTCTCTTGAGAAAAGATTCTTTGCCGTTAAGTTGTATCCATATATACCCTTTTCATATAAAGCAGGACAAAAAAAATCAATTTCAAACTGTCCTCCACGTTGAGCTGCAGTCCGACGCACTGTAATTGAATCAGGGGCTATTCACGTGTCTTCTGGCACAACCGTTCCGAACAAAGAAATGATACTCCAGGGAAAGACGTGGTCTGAAATTGAAAATTATGCCCAAGGTAAAGAGTTCTAGTGAATTAAGGGTTGATTTTTTTCTCTTTAAGATAACGAAAAACTAAACCAATAAGGTGTTTATCTACAGAGTTTCAACTAGGCTGTGAACATTGCCTTGACTGTAAATATAACTGAGAAAACTGAAGTAGCGGGGAAACTGGTGAATCAAATATTATACATAAATAAATGAAAAATACAAGAAAATATCTAGAGTAGTATTGTTTTAATACATTATCATTGTTTAATCTGAATAAAAATGTTTCAGATATCACTGAACAAGGCGTGACGCTGTGACGGAATAGCCCTGTAATCACGCAAATGATCCAGCCGCCTTGCGGTGGGCGCGTTTCGATAGACCATCGTTTTAAACTCAGTGGGAAGCCCAAAATCACATGGTTTGAAATGGGCAATTTGCATACGAAGATAAAGAGGTCTACTACCCAGGAGAGGAATTTTTAGGATTCCTAAAGAGAGCCCAATCGCGTCCCAAGAGCATGGGTTTGTCTTGCGGTGCTGAACAACACAAACGCAGGTTTTGCGGTCGACGAGATTAATCTCCGAAATCTCCGGCATAGCCGTTAAAAGCTTCGCGTTGCCTACCCTGCGAGCAGAGCCTCCTTTAACCTCCAAATGTTAAATTTCCCCCGAGGAAGGTTAAAGGAGGCTCTGCTCGCAGGGTACGCGTTGCCGTACAGCGCTTCAGCATTGAGTCTGGAAGCATGTCCTAATTTTTAAATATATGCATACAAATTTTTCATCCTGTCCAAAACAACTTCGAAAGTCGATGTAAAAAGTCGAATGTTGATGAGTTAAGTTGATACAAATCAATGTTGATCTTCGCCTAGTCTCCCCCGCAGGCGTTGGCACTTAGAACTACGGGGTTAGGGGGACTATTTAAGTTGGAGGGGAGGGGGGAGAAGAAATTGTCACTGGCGCGAAAAAGATTTCGAGACCCCCCTTTGGAAGGCATCCAGTTAGCATATTTCATGCAAAAGTATATTGACACGAAATAAAGATGATGATGATGATGATGATGATGATGATTATTATTATTATTATTATTATTATTATTATTGTTATTATTGTTATTAATATCATCATTATTAAATATGTTTTAAATATGGGGATTGTCCAAGATTGTGGGTTCCCTGTGGTTTTTGGTAATGCGCCGGTCTGCGGTCTGCACATGCGTGTTGGAATAAAAACAACCTTGGGTTCGGAATTTCCATCTTGTTCTCCACCAACATGTACGGTTTACAGCGGAATTTCAGTCTTCCTGGTACGTAAAACACTACTAAACTAATTCTGACTTCCAAGTCTAACACCTAACTAACTAATCTTCCCTCTCAAGGTAATAGATATGATATTTTCGACGAACCAAGCCCGCTGGACATGTCAAAAGGTGAGAGAAATTTGGACTGCGATGTGGAAAAATGATCGGTGTGGCCTCAAAACACCACTTGTTTTTCTAGTTTTCCTTCTTTCTGTCTTTGTAAATACAAAATATATATCGAATTGATGATATTTTATAGTCATTATTTTGCTATGAAGCTATACTCTCGTTTTTGATCGCATTTAAAGTGTCAAAACTACAGTGTAATTATAAATATTTACATTATTTTTTTGGACATCAAAGCCTACTGTAGAGCATCGTTTTTCTTGAGAATTACATGTACTTGATAAATTTACAAAAAATATTTTAGACCTTAATTTTACAAGAATCAGTTTAAGGGAATTTCTAAGTTTTTTTTGAATATATGACTACATTTGAGATCTTGTGCTTTTGTTGGTGTGTCTAGTGACTGATCATTTGGTACAGTATCGGGTGAGGGGGAGGGGGGAGGGGCGGAGGGTTGAGCTCGAGCTCGAGGAGTTGAATTTGGACCAAAGAAGTATAAACCTTACCTCCTTATTCATAGAATATTGTGAAAAAATACTTACTTTACAATATTTCTGTTATATTTGTATTTATTTGTACATATATATAATAAGACTACTGTATTTTAAAACAAGTTTATATTGATTAAGTAATGTACCATGTAGTAGTCAAAGAGCAGATTTCGTATGACTTACTGATTTTCATAATTACGCGGACACCAAAGATACAAGTTGCCCATTGGAATTTGCTTTTTCACTGCCGCAGGTCAAAAATAAAAAAGGTATATAAAAGGTTGATATTTGAACTTCACTGTCCGCGTAATTATGAAAATCGCAGTAAGGCACAGAACACACAGGTCTTGCTGTAACCATGTCTATGCCTTGCCGTGTATGAAAACATTCGACATTCGGTGCATTGTCCATGTTGTGATGTAACTGTGCCGTGTGCCGTGACTTTTCACACCCATAAGAAATGTGCACTAACCTGAAATGATATACTGTAAGATCTTTCAATCTAGTCAGGTTACCTAAAAGAATAAGATCATTTATATGTTTATTTGACAGACCCAGCTGAGAATATGCGTGAGGTCCTGCAACAGATTACAAGTAAAGAAGAGATGTCCACCACCAAAAGAATGGGGTGTATTAATAACTTTACTAAGGTACAATGTGGGTGTTTCTTTTATTCATGTAGGTTCAATCATAGTTACCGGTAATAGAGGGGAGGGGTTAGGAAACCTATTGTTATAGGTCTTTGTTCACTTTTTTCAGGCGTGACCGTTCACAATCTTTTGTTTCACCATTGTTTTACTCTTGTTGGCCATGGCTGAGTGAACAGACCAAAATCTTTCTTTTGGCTGCTAGTTCAAAATACTTAAATATTTATATAAGATATTTGAATGTTCCTTACAAAATCCATTAGACAAATTCTATGTTTACTTATTTTGTAATTTCGGATGAGTATAAATCAAACATTGTGCACGGTTAATAAAGGTTCAACATCAAAATTGAACAAAGACCTCTAACAATAGGTTTCCTAACCATTCCACTCTATTAACTATGTGATATGTAATATGATGATATGATGACCAATCTGGTCTAATGTTTATTGATGCACTTTAATATCATTTGCAGCTAATCCAACATGTCGATGAAAAAGCCAATCTTGGATACTCCTATGAAGATATTATCGTTTGGTAAGAATGTTGTCAAAATGTATATCTCCTTTTTTTACAAGTAGACATATATCTCCACCATTTTCACATCCATTTTTCCCTAAGGTTCCAATAGTCCCTTTCACACTTCCCTGTGCCATCTCAGCTTGCAATGATAGAGACCTTTTAACACTTTGGACATTTATTCACATGTCTCTATCATTACAAGCTCACCGTTCGTCTTGCTTCGATGCAAAGGCACGGCTACCTTTCAAGATGGCACAGGGTACTGTGAAGGGGACTATTCTCAGGAGATTTATATTCTTATGTTTTGGTCTTGAGCTGCTTTTGTCAGGTCATCATATAACTAGTATTTGTTTTTTGTTTTCTTTGTTTTTTTAGCTTAAAAGTACCATTGACAATGAGTGCTAAAGAACTAAGGGCTGCTGGTTTGAGGGCACTACGTCATCTATTTAATGATGAATCAAAGTTTTTAACCATGTTAAAACTCAGAATAGATCTGTTTGTTGTAAGGTAAGCCAGCCCATCTTACAGGCTGGTTTTCACCAGCGATGGAAGCCACAGTGGAAGCATAAGCATAAGAACGTTCTGTACAGTGAAACTCATTGTTATGCATGAATCCCCAGTATGAAGCACTGGGTACGAGCTTTCTGATTGGCTAAGCAGACTTTGCATTTGCATGGGAGCAACAGAAACATAAGAAACTGGTTTTCACTTGCAACATAAGGACGGAAGCAGAAGCAGAAGAAAAATGAAACCTAATCTGTTCCTTGTGCTTATGCTTGCGTCGATGTTACGTTTATTGATTTTCACAGTTACATAAGACGCCTTATGCTTATGTTTATGCCTCTGCTTATGCTTCCGTCAATAGTGAAAACCAGCCTTACAGTGCATATCAACCCTGCGAACCTGTACCAGTGACTTCCAATCATCATTGCCATATGTTTTGTTATCAATGTTTAAACTCTCTAATGTCAAATTATTGTTGGCCTTATGAATATTATTATTAATCAAATTATGATGTACAAGCTGAACTTTATCTTCCAAGGTCTATGGACAACAACCAAGCTTATGAAGTAGAGCGTGTCCAAGCCCTAAGGTTCATTCGTAAGGTGCAGTATACCTCTTTGGTGTTTTCCATTTGTACAGAAAAACTGTTTAATAAAACCAAGACAAACTGATGGTATACACATGACAGTCCGATTCCATCTTGAAAGTTTTCTTCATAAACTTCCCTGAGAAATTCCAAGAGATTCTCAGATGGTTCATTCAGACAATAGAGCTGTGTGGCTATTCTAAAAATAGCCCTCTTTATAGATGCATGACTCAGACAAGTGTAATTAGAAAAAAATATGGAGAAACATACATTTTATTCTAGGCACTATCTAATTATTTTTCAATAAAACATTGGCTTGTCATTACAAACTAAACAACAGAAATCCTCTCCATGGAGATGACAAGTTGGGTTTGTTTGTCTGAGTTGTGACGTCAATACCACGCCCTATTCTAGTTGGTTCATATCAACTAAATCAAAGATATTCCACATTTAAAAAAAAAAGGGATTGTTCTATTTGTATTCCAGCCGATATTACCAGTTTTTGTGGACAAAACAGTGACCCAATAAAACCCAAAAGTCTTGGTTTGAGTTGGTTACATAGTTATGAAAATATGATTTGATATCGTTAAATCTCATAGGTCGTAGCCATATGTCCAAGGTCCTGTCCAATGTCTCTGGCTGCAACTCTTGTATCGACAGGTTCAGATGACACAGAAGAGGCAGATAGGCTTAAAAGAGCATGTTTGGCTACTTTATGTGAATTAGGTATTTGCATAATATGCCAAGTGATTAGATAATGATGATGATGATGGTGGTGGTGATGATGATGATGATGATGAGGATACAGTAGCTGTGATAATCTTGATTAATCATGATGATAGTGATTGTGATGATAGTGATTGTGATGCTGGTGATGGTGGTGATGGTGATGGTGATGGTGATGGTGATGGTGATGGTGATGGTGATGGTGATGGTGATGGTGATGGTGATGGTGATGGTGAGATACCGATGGTGATGGTGGTGGTGATGTTGGTATCTGTTGGTAGCTAACAAAAAGATGATGATGATGATAAAGGTGAGAATAATGATAATGATGGTGATGGTGGTGGTGGTGGTTGTTTTCATTGTAGATATGATTCATGACCATGAAAAGATTGAGATGGTGGTGATGATGATGATGGTAATGAAGATTTTGACAATATGGTGGTGGTTGTGGTGACAATGACATGTTTCATACTATATTTAATAATTATAATATTAATTATATTATAAGAATGAATTTCAGGCTATCCTTAGAATACTTAGAGTACATCCCATAAACAGCCTGTTTTTTTCCACAGCCCTCAAGAACACACCATTAGTATCATTTGCTGGTGGTATCCAAGCTATTGCAAGAAATGTACTGGATTGTCAGATGCCGAGGCTGAATGAATCATTAATGGTTACCCTGTTATATTTAGTGAATAATGCAAAAACCAGACCTTTTGTGCGAATAGATGTTGGACTTGAGGTTTGTGGTTACGTTTGTACTTCTAAATTTTGTCATATTCATTTTTTTTTAATTTTTTCATCTAATTTTACTTTCATTTATTTTCAGGCAATTTTGGCCCCATTTACCGATCTTCATTACAGACACAGTGCTGACACACCAGAGTCACAGTTAAAGTATGAATTAGTTTAGATTCAAGTTATCAGGATTGCCTGATAAAATGCATGGTTCCCCCTCACAGAATACAGCAAATTAATCACCGAACTTGCAGCAGTTTTCTCAGAGAAATAAAAAATCTTGTCCCACAAACAAAATAATACACAGTACATATATTTGAGTGCTATATAAGGATTATGATGCAATTTTTTTCTATTTTCAGATGACAGTAAACAATTAATAGACCTTTTTCGAGTTCCAATACTACCGCTGATATGCTTTACTGCAGAGGCATTTGTACAGGGTTAGCCTCGAATGCGCGTTAAAATGTTTATAAATGCCAACGGGAAAGCAAAAATTGTTCAGATGGATCAATACAAATACTTTGAATTTCCACAAACTATTCTTATATATTACGTGCAAGTGAGGCTAACCCTGTAAAAAGTGTGTCTGCTGTGCGTTTCAGCGGTCATTCACTGGGAATTCGAAACTGGAGTATTGCAACAATGTATAATCAAATTTCTGTTCTACATTTTGAGATATTTTGGCTTATTTGTTGAGCATGACAGCAACCCTGTTGGAGGACAGAAACATGCTTATCATTAGAAAAATTCAATCCCTGAAATCAAAGAGATTCCATTCATACAGTTTGATGCCCTGATTACCCATGATGCACCATTTTAGAGAAAAGTATATGTTAGGGGAGTCGGAAGCATAAATCGAATCCATTTATTTTGAGGGTTGATTGTTTTCTATTGTATTGTTTCTGTCCTTCAACATACTTTAATTGCCATCATGTGATCAGCAAGATTTATTAACTTTGTATATATTAATAGTATATGGTGTATATTTTTTAGGGAGGACAAAGATGGTCGCCTGTTGGCCAGTAAGATGGCTCTTATTACTGTTTTCAGAACTTGGTCAGGTAAAAAAATTCATATACTTCAATTTTATCAAACCCAGAATAAGCCGTTTTATATCCATATCCTGTGATCCATATACAGCTAAAGTTATTGACCACACACTGAAAATGTTGGCTCCTTGGACTTTGTGGAGGAAGGAAATCTGGAGAATCCAGTAGGGAAAAGTCCTTGATTCTACAGTGTATGCAGAGACCCGACAATAGCCGCTCTGCTCAAATTATGCAGAGTCCAGGAATGAAACCTGACAGAGCTGTCAATGGATAGAGATGTGGTGCTCATCCATTTCTGTTGGTCAATGTTCATTTTTGTTTTCTTTTGATCATTCATTTTTAAAGGTTTTTTAATTAGTGTTTTTTATCTGTGACAGGGATTATTAGTTTCTGTAAACCTGATGGCAAAGGATTGCAGTCAATGTTGGGGGTATTTTGCCTTCAAAATTCTGAAGTGAGGGTAAGCAACTTTTTTGTGTGGAGATCTTTTGTGGATATCTGATTCAGAACCTCTATTCCTCCTGTGTGTAAAGTAAATGTAAACTGTAATTATAGCAATTATCTACACTAAAGCTACTGACAACAACAACAGCTTTCAGCAATGTCAACAGCAACAATTCTGCTGCAGTGACATCAATACAAGCGGCAGAGGAACAAGAACAACAACAAACAGCAGCAGCAATTACAGCATCATTCAAAACAACAACAACTACAGCAACAACCACAGCAACAGCAACAACAATGACCATAATTACAACAATGATCACAGTAACAACAAACACAAAAACAACAACAACCAACACAAAAACAACAGTAGTTACAACCATGCATAGTTTTAACAATAGCAATGGCAACTTGTTCATAATATTAAAAAAAAAAATTTTTTTTTTTTCAGAAAGGAATCATGGATGTCATTTCACAGATCTTTAGAATCAAAGATCCAGAATGGACAGATGACTTTAATGTTGCTTTACTAAGTGTTGGTGAGTGAAACAAGCTGCAATTTGAACATTTTTCTCACAGAAGACTTATATTTGAAATGGGTTCATGAGAATTGTTGTACACTGAAATATTTACATGAGTTCATGAGAATTGTACACTGACAATATTTTTATTGAGGTCTTAACAATCATGTCATTTTGTATTTTTCAAGACCCATCACAAATGAAGGAATCTTGGAGACTCTCTGAAGGGTTTGTAGCACAGGAAGGACTGGAATTGCTCCCAAGAGCTACAAGAGCAACGGCAAGGTTGGTACATGCTTTAGTACTTACATGTGTAATTATCATAGCCATTTTTTACAATGTGAGTAATTTTCCCCTTTAGAACTAATCTTGTAAACAACTACACAGCACTTGTATTATCAGCCTTCATGAATGCTGGACTTTTTGAGGTAAATTTAACATTTCAGAAAGATCATTATTTAAAACTCATATTTCACAACCATCACTCCCCACGTGGGCCTCTTTGCTAAGGTTCATTCAACACACACACCTTGATCTTCACTATCAATGTTCACAGCTCTGAATTCACATCTTAATGTTTATAGAGGGAGGGAGGGAAACCAGAAAACTCAGAGAATAAATCCTCATGGCGAGGGAGAGAACACAGAGTCTTCAATACAAGCTGGCAACTGGCAAATTCCACCATCTATTTTATTAAATTAATCATTTGAGCCGCATGTTATTCCTGAACAGTCATGATGCCTTCCCTTAATGAAACCAGTGAGAAGAACACCTCAAACAAGCTTTCTTTCCTTAACATTTCTACTGTAATTTTATACATCATCTTTGGTTTTGAACAGAGCCTTGTTGAGGTGATCACATCATCAGACTGCTTCATCTCAGTCCGAGCAACGATATTGCTTGGAGAACTGTTGCATTTGGTAAGAAACATTGGCAGTCAGTTGATAGAACAGTTTTCCTATGACTATGAAAAACGTACTGCATGGACCACACCTTGCCGTGACCGTGTCAGTGCTGTGACGTATATGAAAGCATTTAACATTCTGTGCCGTGTCCGTGTTGTGATGTAACCTTGCTGTGTGCTGTGACTTTTCACACTCATGTGAAATCTGTTCTTTATTAATTTACAGTATAGCACTTCAAAATTATATGCACACAATTGTTTTGCAGTAAAAGAGAATATAGGTTTTGTATTTTGAAAAAACAAAAGATGTTATCAGAAAACCTAATTTTTAGTTTATTATTGACTTTTAGGCCAACACACTACTTCCTCCAGAATGCAGTAGCCACTCCCATTGTTTACCAACACTTGTTAACACTGCCACATCATTTGAAGTCTCTGCAGCAGAGAGAGGGTAACTAAAACCATTTTTGTATGAGCATGAACTGCGAAAACTTTTTGGTTTCATTCAAGTTTGAAAAAGTTCCATTTCTAATGGCGTAACATCACATTTTTATTTCATGAACATTCAGTCGTGCAAGTGCTGCTGTCAATTGTTTAGATCGCCTGCATCAAATGAAGAAAAGGGGACCAGTACCCTGCAGCCTTTACCTTGACCAGATTGTCATGCAGGTAGAGTATTGTCGATGTTATTTTCTTTCTTCATAGATGTTTGTGGCCTTTGGAGCTAGAGTTCTATCCTCATGCAGTGCTCATCTCCACATCTGTTTAATAGACCTCTCAGTTCTGTGTAGCTTTAGCTCAGAGCATTGATAGTTTTTACAAATCTAAGGAGCACTTAAAGGGACAAAGCCAACCATCATGCTTTACGATTTATTTATATTTTCAAAACTCGTTGATTTTGAAAAATACAACCAAATACTTACAATACAATGATCTTATAATACTCACAAACCAAAATATTACTATTTTGTCTAAGATTGTAGCGGATGGAAACGGATTCTGTTGACGATTATTCAAGATGGCTTATTTTCTGTATGTGAGAAAATCGATTTACGACCGC
The DNA here is from genome assembly GCA_900234385.1 of Anemonia viridis. NCBI lineage: Eukaryota > Metazoa > Cnidaria > Anthozoa > Actiniaria > Actiniidae > Anemonia > Anemonia viridis. The sequence goes on along the minus strand of OCZR010220321.1, from coordinate 833 downwards.
ACGAAGCATGATGGTTGGCTATGTCCCTTTAAGCGCCTAACTCAGTAAAAATTGGCAACCACTTCCTGCATGATCAGTAAAATTTTGGCTTTACCTTTACCTTATAAAAAGGCTAGAACAACTATTAATCATTGTCATTATAGGATGGTAAAATAAATATCCATTATGTATCTCACATTCCTTTGTAGACGCGAGCCCTAGAACCCAAGATCAAACTAGACAAGTTACAGAAAGACAGGTTGTTACAGTGCATCAACAAGGTAATTACGCCTCACTTCTTTTCCTTTTAGTTACTTAAACTTCAATGTTTTGAAGAGTATTACATCAAGTTTATTATACTGCTAGTTGTGTGTTACTGTCTGATAACTTTAGAAGTGAAGTGACCATATTTTTTTGAGCCCTCTGAGGTGAGAAAAAATGCAGCTCAAGAGTAAAATTGTCTGATGGTAACACATATACTAGCTGTGTAATAAATTGTTTATTATATTAATTTTAGAAAAAAACATCAGAAATTATGCAAAAAATTTAAGATAAAATATCCTGGAAAACATTCGAAAGGACAGACCTAGTTTCAAGCATGCACTCTTTCCAAACCGTGTATTATCGCTCTATAATTGAACTGAAAAAGAGGTTGTAATACACAGGAAAAATGCGCGCTTGTAAAAATAATAATTATTATTATTATCTCAATATTCTCAAAACTTTATAATGTGCATTTTCCATCAGAATTTTTTTTTTTCGTTGCCGTCAGTCAGAAATATAAAAGGTACTGACTGATTAGTGTTGATTAAGGTGGCTCGGTATTTCCAAATGGCCGAATCGCTTATGTCAAT
>OCZR010220037.1:0-14833 GCA_900234385.1 Anemonia viridis | reverse complement strand
TCTCGATTTGTAACTGTAAGGGTTATTCATGGGTTGGATTTATTTATCTATTCTTTATACATAGTGGGTTGGGACGGTATTGCATCTTGTAGGGGACAATTGTTCCATTGTGTTTTACCTGCCATTTGGCTAATTGATTAAATTAAAATTCACTAATTCAGTACTGAACCTTACCTCCACCTTTAGGCAATGCGTTGTCACTTCAAAACCCTGACATACAATTAAGTGCTATTCAATTGACTTCTGTATGGTTTTCTTAGAATGCTGTAGACCACTATGAGTGTCTGACTCCCTTGGGTTATCACTTGGCCTCATTACCTGTTGATCCTCATATTGGAAAGATGATTTTGTTTGGTGCAATATTCTCCTGTCTGGATCCTGTTTTGACAATTGCCTCTACTTTAGGATTCAAAGAGCCATTCGTTTTTCCTCTGGTAACAATAATTATTATTTTTCTTAGTATAGAATTTGTTTTTGTTACTTATACGACATCTACCCACCTGCTCCCATTCATCCATCATCCCATTCATTACCTATCCCATTCCATTCATTTTCCATCCATCTATCCATCCTCCCATCCATCAGACCACCTATCCCATTCCATTCGTTTGTCCATCCATCCGTTCATCCATCCATCCTCCCATCCATCAGTCCACCTATCCCATTCCATTCCTTTGTCTATCCATCTTCCTATTCCATCCCATCCATCTGCCTCAATGTCTACCATTTATGTATTCCTTCCTTTGGTCAATTTTTCCCACCTAGTCTATCTTTTTTTTTCATTTTGATCCAAACCAGGATAAGAAGAAGCAAGCAGACAGAGTTCGAATGAAGTTTGCTGGTGATACTAGAAGTGATCATCTTGCTGTTCTTTATGCGTATGAGGTATAATGTCATCGACAGCCAAAATACTTTTGATTCCTATTGCCACCACTCATGCTTGATATTGGTTGGAATTTTCCTTCGTTTCAGGGTTGGGAGAAAGCCAAACGTCATAACAATGAAGGCTCATACTGTTGGGAAAACTTTCTATCTAAACAAACCCTTAAGGTAATGACAGGCTTGAAAGGAGGGTTAGATTGGGTTATCTGGGTTTTACTTCATGGAATATTTTGTTTGTTTTAGATGTTGAGCGACATGAAGCTACAGTTTGCACGTCTTTTGTGTGACATCGGGTTTCTGGACACCAAGAACCCTAAAAACTCAAGAGCCAACCAGAATTCAGGTTCTTACCAATTTGCACTCTTAATTTGAATGAATCACCAAAAATACTTGAATATTTTATTGGCAGTGAAGAATATATTTATTTACTCGATCAATTTACAGAGTACTTGCCAGTCCTGTTCGTACTGTGAACGAGAAGAATAATCTTTGCTGGTATTTAACGTTTTTTTATAGACAATCTTAAACTTGTAAAAGCAGTTTTATGCGCTGGTCTTTACCCAAACGTGGTGAAGATGGAGCACCACGACAAATTGAAACGGTGAGTTAATACTATTGAGTTAAGTATATATTAAGTACTGATTAATATTAGTATAAAAATGTCTTTTTCCAGCCCACCTAGAATGTTTACTCGTGAAGATGGGAAAATTGCCTTGCACCCCAAATCAGTCAACGTTGAGAATGTTGTTTATGAAAACAACTGGCTGATTTACCACCAGAAAATAAAATCTACAAAGGTAGTATTGAAACTCTTGTCGGTACTTAGTGATACTTATGATGATGATGATGACGACGACGACGACGACGATGATGATGATGATAATGATACATGATGATGGTACATGACGATGACGGGTGATGATACATGATGATGATGATGATGATGCATGAGGATTTCGATGATGCTGATGATGATGGTAATGATACATGATGGTTTTAATGATGATGCAGGATGATGATGAAAGTTACTAGGATGTGTAGGAAAAGGTTGCTCCTGACATGCAAGATGATTTTCTTTCTTGAGGTCTTCATTCACGATGCTACCATGATTTCTCCGTATCCTCTACTGTTCTTTGGAGGAGAGATATCAGTTATAACGGAGGAAGGACACGAGTTCATAACAGTAGATGACTTCATTCGCTTTCGAGCACGCAGGAAGATTGCCAGCTTGGTGAAGGTCAGCCAGTAACACTGTCATATGTTTACCTTCTTCATATTTACTGCGCCTATTTTTTCGCGAATGTGCCAGTAAAGTGTTTGTTTTTATTCATCAGGAATTACGAGCTCAGCTAGATCGACTGCTGGAGAGGAAGATATCCCAGCCAGACCTGCAGCTGACCGTAGACTGTTCCACAACAGGAGATAGTGGTTCCTCGTTACTTCACGCGATTATCGATCTTATAACAACCGAGGAATCTAAGAACTGGGTTTGTTCAACTACTTGTTTAATGTTGTTGCAGTTTTCTTGACTTGTACCCATTCCTTCCCTGCGAGAACTAATTTCCTGAACGTGTTCTCGCATCCTCTCTCGCATCCTCTTCCGTTTTCCGCCTGCAACATTCGCTTTTTTTTTTTTTTTTCAACAGTTGTTCCTGTGATGAACTTATAGCTCAAATTCCGAGATTCCCCTAGTTTTATATGATCAACATAATCATTGCGTGATTGGATTACCTAGGCTTTATTCAACTTGAACTACGATCAATATTTATTCATTTTAAGTTTTAGACGTTTAAGCATTTTTTTCATCTTTTACAGAAAAGACGACGTGCCATGGAAGAGCGAGAAGAAATGGGTTCCAGCCCGAGTTTTTCATGAAAAAACGAAAAATTACCTTTCCTCTTAGGCCCTGGTCAAACGTCGAACTTCACATTAGCCGAACTCATTGAAAACAATGGATAATAAGGCGGTCTTTGATGTCATTAGGTTCGGCTCATGTGAATTACGGCGTTTGATCTGGGCCTTATACCTTACTCACAAACTAAAAGAAGTGAGAAATGATGAACAGTTGATGGGGGTGATACCTCATACAACAAGACAAAAAGATACATTCTAAAAATGTAAATACACTTACTAGGAAACTGAAGGTTGTCCTACGAAAAAAACATTGATATTTTAGTGAGAAAAAAAATAAATTCAAAGACAAGAGAAGACCAATGAAGCTGAACTCTGAAGACAAAAGAACGAGTTCAGCTTCAGTGATGTTCTTTTTTCATTCTAATAGCCTACTTACGAGAATGCTTCCCTTGCCATGCACAAAGGTTTCAATATGAGGCTTCGTGCATGATACTTATCAGTGGGCTGTGTTTATTGCTATCTTCCCACTAAGCTAGAAATGTTCTTTTTCCCTATGACGTTCTTGCAAGTATAGTAGTCCTATATAATTGTACATTGTACGCAGAAGCTCAGCAGCATATTATCTTGTTATTCTCTTAATAGTAGCAGATGCATACACTCAAAAGAAAAGTTTATATCAAAAAAGAAAGAAAGAAATAATAAACGCATTGAACGAGATAAAAATGTGCTTTTGTCCCGCGAGCTTCTGTGGCAGCGCAGCCCGGGTGAGCCCGGGTACGAGTTGCCTGGCCTTGGTATCCTAGCAACAGCCGTTGAGTCTCAAACTCCAAAATGGCGGACTGACAGGGGTTTGTTGGGATGAAAGTTGGACAAAAAGAACTAATAAATACACCTAATATAATGGAGTAGCACTATCCAACTAAGAATGGAACAACGTATTGGACCTCTGACGTTCTTTTCAAACTTCGATTCAGGGAATTTAGCTAAGGTTGAACGGAAACAAGAGGATGAAACCACAGATGAAGAAAACAGTACAAGTGTGCCTAGTCTTGCCGTACCTGACTATGAATACAATGTATGGACTTGGCCTGATGCTGTGGGAACAGAGTTTGAGAACCTCAACAGGACATGGTTTCATTTTGGGGTCAAAGGGGGTTCAACTGGGAAATTGTTGAAAATAAATATTATGAATCTAAATCGTCAAGGGAAGTTGTACAGTCAAGGGATGAGTCCTTTTGTAAAGGTAGTCCCAGGAAGGAATAAATGGGAAAGGATCCGTGAAAGGCCGACCTACGAGGTATATATAATAACTAGTTATCTAACTGACTTATTTGATATTGTACACTTGTATTTGACGATACTGTGCGCTTTGTATGATAATATGTAATATATGATAATTTGAACTTTACGCTTCACAGTCATTGTTATGACAATTTGATGTTGCTAGAGGAATTCTTGTAAAACACCTATTTGATAATAGGGATTCTTTTTTAACATATTCTATAACGTATGTTCATTAAGAAATATCTTCTTTTGCAGGTTGTTGATGGCCAGTTTATCCTGTCATTTACCTATCGGTTTCCAGAGCCGAGGAATTCAGTACATTACTTTGCTTTCTGCTATCCCTACTCTTATTCAGAGCTCCAAATACATCTTGACTCCTTGGACAAGGTTTATGATTCTTGTAAGACAATGACACGTTTATCACCCAGCAATTCTATCTATTACCACAGGGAATTGTTATGTAAGTCATTGGATGATTTACGTATGGATCTTTTAACAATAACATCTTGTAAAGGAATGACAGAAGAGAGAGAAACAAGACTAGATAGACTTTTCCCTGATCTGGATACTCCAAGAGCTCATAAGTTTAAAGCGAAAAAGGTAAAGAAATATGTAGTGAATACAAATCGTCTCGACTCTCACAAATCATCCCTTTACCAAATCCTCTCTCTACCTTAATTGGTGTTGCAGAGTATCTGAGGGATGAACACAATAAAATATAATAAACAAGAACAAAGAACTTAGAATGGAACAATAACTCTGCAATACAACAACAAAACAAAACCTTGAATGCAATACTTCCTACAATAAAAATAGAAAGACCCCCAAATGACCAAAATATATACCATTGAATGTAATATGAACATTGACATTTCTAAGTCAAGTTTTTGTCTCGACAGGTATTTTTTTTAAGTGCTAGAGTTCATCCTGGAGAGACACCATCCAGTTTTGTATTTAATGGATTTCTAGACTTTATTCTAAGACAAGGAGATCCGAGAGCAGCAGCTCTTCGTGACCAGTACGTTTTTAAACTTGTCCCTATGCTCAACCCAGATGGAGTAAAGAGGGGTCATTATAGGACAGATTCAAGAGGTGTCAACCTTAATAGAGTATACCTTGATCCTGATCCAGGACTACATCCTACTATATATGCCGCAAAGTCTCTTGTCATGTATCATCATAATAAAATGGATCATCATATTAAGAAAAGAACCTGCTGTTGTGGAGGAACAATGATGGATGATGCAACAAAAACTTTGACATCACTGACTGAATCCCTGAGTTTGAATGATGTTAACACAGAAGGCAATCAGGACAATAGCTTGTCTACTGAGGGCGAGGAAAAAGAAACTACCGGTAAACTTGTATCTTGTGATAATATTACTGTTGTTTCAGCAGGATCACCTGATTTGGTGGACATTGAATCCCAAAAGAAAACCAATGCAAATATAGATAAGACAATAGAAAACAAAGAACCTTCAATAGAGAAAACAACCTTAGATAAATCAACTGATAAGAAACATGAAAAAGGAAACGAAGATAAAATACTTGGTACAGAAACAAATGAATCATCTGAAGTATCTCAAAGCAAGTTAGCATGTGATTGTTTGACAGAAGATGGATCCAAGAGGACAGGGGATTTAGCATATTATGTTGATCTTCATGGGCATGCATCCAAGAGAGGCTGTTTTGTGTATGCAAATTACATGGAGAATGAGGAGGAATATGTTCAATCTATACTTTACCCCAAACTAATGTCCATCAACTCGGCTAACTTTGACTTCACTGGCTGTAATTTTACTGAAAAGAATATGTACACCAAGGATAAAAGAGATGGAATGTCAAAAGAGGGAAGTGGGAGAGTTGCTGTATTCAAGGCAACATCAATTGTACACAGGTTAGTCACAGACGGTTTTTGTGTAGCTGGCCCTTGGAGGGGACTGGTCAGAAAGGAAAGGAACCAATGCTATTCTACTTGTTACCAGTCTGTTAATATACATTGTTCATTGTTAATGATAAATGTATAACTCATAACTAATATTCTCTATCATGTTTGATTTCCCCAGCTACACACTGGAGTGTAACTACAACAGTGGCAGAATGTTAAACCCTGTACCCCCAGCAACTTGTGATAATGGCAGGGCTACACCACCACCCCCACCTGGCTTCCCACCCAAGTTTACCACTGAGATATATGAAGAGGTATGTGAATGATTCACAATTATTGTTCCCAATGTGAAAGGGTACCAATATTTTGACAGGCCTTGCCAGTACAATTCACATATGGACCCTTTGATCTATTAGAATGGCAAATATTAAAATGCTTTTTTCAGATGGCAAAATAAGAAATCCCAATACAAAATCACCAAATACAAAATTCATGTTTTCTAGGTTGGAAGATCACTAGCTGTAGCAGTTCTAGATATGAATAACTCCAACCCTTGGTCACGCCTACCTACTAGTGAGTTTGGTTCAGTTGAGGGGGTCAAAAATTGGGTGATGAGGTTTGTCAAAAGTGCCAAGAATGCTCCAGCAGTGCCGAGGAAATTGTCAAGAGCTGCTACCAAAACATCAAGGTACTAAGTAAAGCTAGACTTAAAAAAGGTTTAGATGAAAATATATAGTTATTATATGCTTCATTTGGTTGTTCACTTCAGTCTGTAAGCTGAACATCGGTTATCATATGCAGTTTGTTGTCAGTATTATACCTTGATTTTCTGTTACATGATTCAAAATTAACAGAACTACTTACTTGTGACCTGCACTGCATTCCACCTTTATTGAGGTGTGTAAACCTGTTGTTAAACCATTGCAACCCACAGTCATCTATTGCATGATATATTCTCGGTATTAACCTCCTTTATTCCTAATAACATGATGGAACGATCTAATTAGAGATCAGTGCACTTCCACTTGAAAACATTCTTTTCTAAACCAATGTGCCGATGATGTTTGATTTCCAGCATAGTAGCAGGTGCAACAGCCACCACAAGACAGAAGGTTAGCTCAACCTTCAAGAGTACATCATCTAGTGACCTGTCAGGGGAAACATTATCAGCAGCTGCACAGAAAGTGACGGAAAGAATGACGCAGAATATCAGTGCTGGTAGGTCAACCTTAATCACTCCTACCCATTAAAGAGGCTGCCTACCATACAAAATTGAAGCTACTGCACACGCTACTAATAATTAAAATCACAAATGACTCCATGTACCAAGAAATCTGTTGCCACTGTGTGCACATGTGAATAACGTACCAACATTGAACCATACATGTTTTGAACTTCAACAGGACAAAACCCTCAAATTTTGCATGGAACTATGTGGGTTTTTTCCAGATTTCTGAGAGTAGATTTTTTAAACACACTTACTGCATGAATTTAACATGATATATTTATTTTGATATTTTCTAATTTTCAGCATCAAAGAAAGTTCTTGATGATTCTAGAGTATCCAAAAGAATCCTTGCTGCACCAAGGAGGTTGTCACAGACAATATCCAATTTACCTACTAATAGAACAACAATGAACAGAAAAATCAGTTCTGGGTGTAATACAGAAAGCCTTGCTTTGGCTAATGGAGCTCTAAGGACACAGGTTATTATAGATTATTAATATTTAGAACTGGATATGATAATAAACACCCCAAACCTTGAAGTAAGCTGACATAGGATAAGAATCCAGCTGCCAATAGAAAAAGCCTTGGTGTGACTAATGCCATAGCTGTCATATGGAGCACCCTTAAATTGTATGGCTTGACCCAGTAGGGTTTACTACGGTAGTCACTTTTCTCCTTTGTTGTCAATCATGCTCAATTGTTTTGATTAAAAAAAACATTAATAAACTAAGGTATAGACTCAGCTGTCCATTTCCCTGTTTATCCTGTCACTCTGAATCCATGATGATAATAATTATCCTTGTTGAATTGTTCTACTTGCAGGTACCAAAGAACAAGGATCAGTTGCGTTTGTTGTTGGATCTTCCTAAAACAGTATGTTGTTTTCTATTTTATTTTATTAGGCTTTTACAGATACTATATTTATGAGACTGAGATTTATTCTATTTGTATTGTTTTGTATTCAGGGACCTGCACTTCGTATACCTAAACCAAACCAGCTGCTCTCAGCAAGCATCAAAGCTCTTTCATGTCCTGCAGATTTAAGAACTGGGTAAAGTATCAAAAACTAATATATGTTCCTGTGAACTTCATGTTTTATTGCTGGCCTATCAGTCTATGTCAGCAGGTACACAGGTAATGGGCAGCAGTAAGGAAGTAACTGTTCCTTTAGAAAAGAATGAAAATGGGAAATGAAAATGATGGTTTTGCTCTGTCAAGAAAATGATTAATGACAGTCCTTATTCCGTGGTTATTATTATAGTAGGAGTACCCAAGTAGAGGTACATAACCAGTTTGTTGGTTTACAACCAAGAAAAACAACAAGACCTGCTGGAGGAAGTGCAAGTGATGACGAAAAAAGGAAAAAGATCACCTTAAACAGGAAGAAAAATGGAAAGAAAAAACTAGGTATTTTAGATAATATTATCATGACAATTTGACCATATGTCCAGAATTTGTATTTCATGTCAAGACTAGCATTGAGTTGTTGTGTTCTGTTTTCATCTAGGAAAACCTGATGATCTTGTAAATGGATTACCACCCTGCACATCAGATGCAAAACCAAAAAAGTACCGTAACTATCATTTTAAATATCACTAAGTCTGTAAGCATGATTTCTGCATGCCAAATAATATTGGTATACAGCTGTAAAACAATCAACTTATTAAGTGAAATTTTTAAATATCAGGTCAAGTGAGGGAGATGTCACAATCGTAAAGAAAGTTGCTGGGGCTGGAAAAAGAGTTGAATCTTCAGGATCTCTTTTACGTAGATCAAACTCAAGAAATAAAAAGATAGTAAGTTCTATGAAATACAGACAACAGTCCTTTAAATTCTGAATTTTTAGATTGTACAGTAGTTGTGTATCAATAATAATGCATCTTTTGTCATATAATATGTTACACTAAGGTCTTTATTACACATTTAAGCTCTTTATTACACATTAAAAACCATATCAGTGAAGTGATATGATATCACTTCACGGTAAACTGTCCAATCAAATCTTGCGATATTATTTTACTTGAACCAATCACATTGTTTGTTCTATTCAAGTGACGTATAATATATAACTTGGAAACGTATAATTTGAAATGGTGTAAGCCGGTTAAGGATATTTAGGACAGTAAAACATTTTGCGTGTGTTATATATATATCGAGCCTAAATGTGTAATAAACAAATTATCACATGTTAGGTTAGGAACTTGATATCGTTTTTATTCACTTGTTTTTCCGCATCATATTGAGGACTTGCTCGTTCGCAATATATGACACAGAGAAACTCATGAATAAAAACAATATCAAGTGCTTAACATGTGATGATCTCTATATATTTTTAATTATTTTAATTATTCATTAAATACATATTCTTTGTAGCAGGCCCACATCAAAATGATTGATTGATTGAGTGAATGACAAACATACTGCTAGTCGCCAGTTAATGCTGATTAACATCTCTTATATTTCACAGATAAAAAACAACTTGAATCCATGTGAGGTTGTAGATATCACAGAGTTACCTCAATCTTCAAGTCAACAAATAGCCTACTGGGTGGATGCCTAACAACATTCATTCCTACAAGTATTGTAATATTGTACAGATATATTGCTGTTAACATATTTGTTTGGTAAATATGAAACAACGAATATCTTAACACAACAAATATATGGCAAATTAGTACCGGTAGCAGTAGTTTAAGATGCTTATAAAAATAGATATTTCATTTTAAGAAGCATACCAAATACATGTAAGATAGGTAATTTAATTGGTTCTGAGAAATGCATGTAAATAATTAACATTTTTCTAAAAGAAGGTCTTAATAATATATAGTGATGAATGTGTACTTACATGTTTGAAATCAAATTAAAATCATAAAGTTATATTGTTTGCAGCTTCTATTGTTGAACAAAATAGTCCTATTTTGTAGTTTTGTGTTTGTTACGAGAGATTAAAATGTTCGGAGTGCTGGTCAAACCCCTAATAACCAACATTTTAGAGCAATATAGTTTCCCATGGCATCAAAATTGAATATTTTAATAGTTTACAATAATTATTTTTTGGTTACTTTTGTTCTAAATGTTTTACAAAATTAAATAGAATGACAAGAAAAAGCAGTAACTTTTTTGAATATCACAAGAATTGCAGATAGGAATCCAACCTGTGTTTGTGGGTAATGACAGGTATTCCTTGTATATTGTCTTCTGTCTAGACAATGTGTAGTTAGACTGCGAACAGTTCCACTTTTCCCTCTGAATTCTGTCCACAGGAATCCCAATGGACACCCGCTCATGGAATTGTAGGGAAAAGTGGGACTGTACGCAGTCTAATGTGTAGTGTGCAAGAGTATATTGGGTTGGGATGCTTTTTGGAATTTTTAAAAATAACCCCTAAAATATTTGATTCTTATCTAGATGGGCGTGGCAATACAAGTTTTTTTACCTCTAAATGACCCCTAAAAGGTACCAGATCTCTGATTTTATTCCTAAAAGGTATTACCATCCAGTTTATGGGATTTCCTCTAGAGGCCAGTGCACAGCTGGCCCAACTTACAAGTGCATAGAAAATACATGAAGTGTTTACATTACAAACAATCCCAATATAAAACACCAAAACACACAAGAATACAGTTGAACCTTAAATCCTTTATTGACATTTTCCAACAACACAAACATTTTTTCCCATTGTAACCCACAGGAATCTTTCACTGATTATCTAAGACCCGAGACAATTACTTGTATTTAATTGTTATGATTATATTATAATATTCTGACAATTGGTTTATCAATTTGTTGGATTACAGAGCTCTAGCAAGTAAGTTCAAAATATAATTTAATGGTGCTAATTCCAGCTCTCAATTTATTATGCAATATTAGTAATATTATTAAACGATTGTGATTTGATTGATTTTTACCATTCTTATTATAAGTATTTACAAATGACTTTTCTTTCTGAAGAGCACTGTTTTTGTTTCATTTGGATTTGACTCCCATATGCTGCCAATTTGACTGCCAGCTAACATACTACCAGTATCTTGATTGATCACAATCTCAGATATAGAATCCAAGGTGTTGCCTGGCTTATGCAATATACACAGGTCAAACCCAACTAGGTTTGTTACAGCTGACCTATATTGTATGCTATCAAGTGGGACAAGATAACATGGCCATTTTTTGTTAGAAAAATAAACCTGTTGATTGTAACAGTTATTTCCTTTGGTTAGAAATGTATAACTAGTTCATTCTTTTCAGTACTTCAACTGATAATAATGACTATTGGGACTATTTCTTTCACACAATTCCAGAGCATGGTTTTGTGTTTGTCCAATTTTGAAGGGTAATTTATTAAAACTACTCCAGGGGGATGTTGTACGACAACCTTAAACACAGCTGTCTATCCTATGAAATAGACATTTTGAATAAATATGATTAATTAAACTGCAAGAAGGGAAGGGAAGAGATCAGTGAAAGATTCCTCCCACTCACTTATGCCACTGTCACCAAGGGTTCCAGGTTCAACATCAAGATTATTTAGTTCCACTGACAGATTCTTGTAACCTAGGATGTCGTCGATGGATTCCATGGGTTCACTTGCTGGCCCCACCAAACCATCAATTCCTTGTGGGAGGGCTTGGATCTCTTGGTCTCTATCTGTCTTGATTTTAAAGGTTTTTCCTGTGATTGTGTCTCCATGACAACATGATGGGATAGACTTGTTTTCTTGCTTTGGCTTGAGGAGGTCAGAGTTGTCATCATCACTGGACTCATCATCTTCAAACAGACCAACAAACAACTGAGACTGAAAACAAAAAGAGAACAATATTGTTAGTCCTGTTGAGGAAGGGCACACTTGATCATTAGGGACCATTATTGAACCTGGTCTCTATGGTGAATAATTATCCATCATTCATGAGCCACAATGCCAACCTTCATGTCTACATGTGGTCAATTAAGACTTCTAATGACTTATCCCATGGCAATTATGACATTTGTAATATTTCACAATATTGGAAAAAGGTTGTGAGAAAACTTTTAGATGAACTATTATCATAACATCAACTTGAGTTTGGGTAAGAACATATGTTCAAACAGTGTGGGTGAGACACCTTCCCACTTGTCCACTGATGAATGAAAAGGCCATTCATGAATAAACATTACCTGGTATTGATCCTTAGCCAAGTCGTGATCACTAAAAGAAACAGAATCAGATTCTTCTGCTGCTGAGAAGCGGTGAGCGCTGCAAACTCTTTAGATTCTGTTTCCTTTTTGATCACAACCCAGCCGTCTTGATAATCGTCTGTGCTGTGTGGTTCTGGACTTGGTGGTAATGATACGGAACATGGAGAGGATTCGGGTGAAACTGGTGGTGTCAAACCAAGACGAATTCTCAGTTCTGAATTTTCTGTCGAAAGGGAGTCTGTCTGTTTCTGTAATTTTCTGTTGTTTTCTCGAAGAGCCTTGTTCTGAAAGGATCGAAGGACGAGAGTTCGAATCAACCAATGGGTTTGAATAGACGGTGGTTTTCAATAGCCAATTCAAAAGAATATTTGATGCCCTTGGCGATATATTTAGAAGATCTCCGAGAAACCAAACAACTGACTAAATTCCTTTAATTCTTCAGAAAGAAAACGAATTTTTAATAAAATTCTTTATGAAAATTAGGACTACGTTCGACTTTTAGGGGAGATTTCTGCTAAATATCTTGTAAGCTTCAAGCAGGTAGATTACAAAACCTTTTACAATTAAGAAGTCTTTGTCTGTGTGATAATAAAAGACCTTTATCACAACTATTCAACGTTCGTGAAATATTATCTCGAGTATTTAATTTCGAAATAAAAGGCTAGACAGGTAAATTCATGTCTATCCAAGCATCAGGAGTCTCCTTGTATGCAAATTATCTCTCCTTGCCAAACAGGAATTTTGGAGTTATTTTGATAATAGAGCGATAAAAACTCCGTTGAAAGACTCATTGTCAACATTTGAGTGTAAAAGCGAGTAAAATATATCAGAATTTTAGGGGTTAAAAATAAAAACAAAAGAACAATAAAGACTGTTAGTAGAAAGATATAGTGAAACTTTATACACGGACGCTGATCAATATCGACTGGCGTAGGTTCCTATTACTACTCCGGGTACTATTAAACCACTTTCACAACGGCAAAAAAGGGATGATTATAAGAATAAAAGTATAACAAAATTACTATTTTTATCAAATTTAGTTAAGAATTAAGCTTATATCTACCTCGCGTTCTAACCGTTCGACCGCATCTTCTAAGTCTTGCATTCTCGCCTTTTTTCGGTCGCGAGCAGTTTGCGCTGCCACACGGTTTTTTAATTTCCTGTTTAAATAAATCAAAAATAATCAAAATTAATGACAAAATATTTAAAATTATTTCATGCGAAAGAAAGCTATTCAAAAAGTATTCAGGATTCCTTAGAGAAGCCATTGAAAAGCATTGTTGTTCATTTCGTAGTAAATTTCAATCAAATGGTTTTCTCTGTCACGAACCTTCGAAGAGCTCGTTCTTCCGCTGTTAAATTATCTAGTCGTCGCCTTTTTCTGGGCTGGCCTTCAGAATTTGTCTCATTAAGAGCTAGAGATTTTAAAACAGCATCTCTGTTGATGTTTGGGGACTCCATTGTGAAATATTTGGAAGACGGGAAAACTACACCACCTTCCTTCGATAAATTTTCCAGTTTACTAGAGAGCAGAAGGCAGTCCGAAACCCTAACAGCTGGTTGCGTCACTCGCCTCCTAATATGGATATGATTGACAACTGACAATTATAGATTGACCAATCAGGAAAGGACACGATATAGTTGACAGGTATAACTTCCGGAGAATCTAGAGGATGTCGTTCTGAAGTTTCAATGACAAAACATAGCTAGTTTCTATAGCAAAAAATAATGACTATATTACAGAATAATTCTAAAAGCATTAAACTTTACTGTTCTCTAAAATAAATTTTTCCAACATCACAAATTTTTTTCCAAAAAAGAAAACAAATTTTTCTCGCTTCCATGGTTTCTTAAGTGGGATTAAAATATTTCTATTCAAACACTGAAAATGCTCTTCTTTCGCACGCCTACGAGTGAATATTAAAAAAAACAGCTGAGCACAAACCGCGCAATTTACGTAACGATTTCGTCATAAAACTAACCATTCGAAACGAATATTTCACTTTACCCAAAAATAGATAAGTACAATATCAGCTCTGAAACCGTAAAAATAAACATTTGCAAATTTGACTTTTTCTTTTTTAATCATTATTAATTAAAACCAATCAATGTTCTGCTCACCCCACCGTATGGAAAGCAAGTTTCATCCTGGTTATTTCATTTAGAAATTCTTATTCTCCCGATAATTTGTTGTTTTTTTTTCAGTTGAGCACTACACTACCTACCTAATTCCTGTTTCCTTTTATAAATGGTGAAAAAATTCTCATCACTCATTCTGAACGGTGATTGGAGCTATTAAAGATAAAATTATTTTTATATCGTTTAGCTAATTCTTTAGACGAGAATCCAAAGGACTTACAAAAATTCATAACAATTTAGCTAGATTATTTGGGTGGACAAGGTCCTACTTGAAAGGACGAAACTATTCCCTAAATATTTATAGAATATTTATATTCAGGGTACTAGTTCCCAATATAAGTTTTTATAAGTGCGTTTATACGTAAGGGACTAGTCATAAAGTGTTG
>OCZR010219146.1:0-10275 GCA_900234385.1 Anemonia viridis | reverse complement strand
GGTGATGGTGATGGTGATGGTGATGGTGATGGTGATGGTGATGGTGGAGATGATCATGACTGATGCGAATGGCAATCATGATTATGGTGATGTTGATTTTGACGTTGATGATTGTGGCAATTTTTAATGATGATGGTGACAGTGATGGTGATAATTTCAGGACTGCTCTCAAGCAAAAAGCAGACAAAGAAAGCATAGATGTCTTTGAACAAAACCTGTACAATTTACTGCTCAGTCCTCCAGTGAAGGGCAAGGTTGTTCTAGCATTGGATCCTGGCTACACACAAGGTTGTAAAATAGCTATGCTGAGCCCAACAGGTAAAGCATTGCATCCCGCCTTCTAGACAGGATTTGATTAAATATGAAAAGTGGCATAGTTTTAGTGCACTTGCCTTCCATTTCTGGTGCCTCACATTCGATTCCTACTCAGTCACGTGTGAGAACTGTTTTTTAGAATTCTGATAGATGATTGATTCAATGATTTTCCTCCCTCCGTGAATGCACTAAATTCCAAGTGAGTTAGCCATGCTCTGACTTAGATCAACCCAGAGGATGCTTCATTGCTCGAAGGATCAGGGGCGGATCTAGGGGAGGGGTTATAGGGGGTTGCACCCCCCCTATGAAAGCCATTTTAACTGACTTGAAACCGTGTCTTCCTAACCCTTTGGTCTGCTATATCTCTTCACCACTTTAATCAATGCTACAACTCCTCTTTTAAAAATGTTCTGGATCCGCCCCTGAGGATACAACAACCCCTCAGTCCATCCCAATTCATTTCGTGTTTTTCTCTCCAGGTTTAGTGTTGGAAACATCATTAATTTTCCCCACTGGAA
This sequence comes from Anemonia viridis, assembly GCA_900234385.1. Lineage (NCBI taxonomy): Eukaryota > Metazoa > Cnidaria > Anthozoa > Actiniaria > Actiniidae > Anemonia > Anemonia viridis. The sequence goes on along the minus strand of OCZR010219146.1, from coordinate 9,442 downwards.
GAAAAGCCAATTCTAAACTCGCAGCACAAGAGATCACTTCTTTGATCAAAAAATACAGGTACATCTGAGGGACGCACAGGAGGAGGGACAAACAGGGCCATTGGAGTTTCTCGAAATTTGGCGGGAATTTTTGCGCGAAAAAATGAGCTTTCCAATGAATATATTTTTCTTTAACAATATGAAGTTTTGAAAATTGAAAATCATGGAGAAAATGGTTGGACGCAGTGCGCTGAAAATAAACACTCTTCTTTTTTTCTGTTTTCCCATTTCATTTTTTTGTGACTGACAAACTGACAGCGTGACACACACAAGCAAATAGAGCAGATTTCTTGCGGTACGGTCCAGTACAACCCGAGATGTTACAAACGACATATTTTGAACAAATCACAGTGATCGAGATGACTGCTTAGCCAATAAAAATGCTCGGAAGCGTTACTGTCACGGCACGCGATGTCATACGTCACGTAACTCAAGTCTTACACTGCCATATTAAAGAAATGTGTAATGATATTTGTTTCAGCTGCGAGACAGTTGCTATTGGTAACGGGGCTGCATGCAGAGAGACTGAAGAGTTTGTCGCAAGGCTCATCCGGGATGGAGCGTTCCGTCCTTTGGATCTTGTTTATTGGTTAGTTGACATCATTCAGCAACATTTCGTCGGGGATGTTTCGTGCGACAATCGCAATAGTCCCCTTCACAGTTCCATGTGCCATCTTCATAGGTAGCCGTGTCTTTGCACCAAAGCGAGGCGAACGTTGAGCTTGCAATGACAGAGACATGTGAATAATTGTCCAAGGTGTTAAAAAAGGTCTCTATCATTACAAGCTCAACGTTCGTCTCACTTTGATGCTACCTTTCAAGATGGCGCAGGGGACTTTGAAGGTTACTATTAACCAAACCCTGACTTAGCTTAGTTTATCAGCCCAGAACATGGTTATTTGTAAGGTTTCGCTGAAAGTTGAGGGAGCTATTCCTTCCTTTTCCCTTCGCAGCATTGTCAGTGAGAATGGTGCGTCTATTTATAGCGCCTCTGAAGAAGCACAAGCTGAGCTGCCAGACCTTGACGTTAGCATGAGAGGAGCTGGTAACTAGACCTCATACATATTTATTAGATATGTTCACATGTCTACAAGTACTTTGCATCATTTTCCCCAATTTTCTCGTCATTCGATCATAGCGAATGCCATTTTACCGTCTCGTCTTATCTATTGAGCTGTGTTTTGTTCACCATCTTTGGAGACTGATTCAAATTTTGTCATGTCATGTCAGTATCCATTGGAAGAAGGTTCCAAGATCCGCTTCTAGAACTGGTCAAAATAGAGCCCAAACATCTTGGCATTGGAATGTACCAGGTCAGTATTTCATGTATCAGACCTGTCTGTCAATTTGCGCACTACATCCAATAACCTAAGCCAGTCGTTGATGGCATAGGAGTGTTTGATTAATGCAAGGACGAGATCCAAGACTCTATCCAGTCACTCTTCTCTGTAGGAGAGAGAGTGGTAGCTGAAGTACAGGATAATTAACGTGGGTTTTTTTACAAACGGTGATCAAATTCATGACTTCCGACTGAAAGAAGAATTGCTTGCGCAAAGGCTTTTGTTTCATATTGAATACCTTTATACGTTTTTTATTTTTTTGTTTTTTTCCCTTATAGCACGATATTCCTGAGACCTTGTTACGAGGTGCAGTGGAAGGTGTTCTGACGGACTGTGTTAGCTTTGTGGGTGTGGATATCAATGCTGCAGGTGTCAATACTCTAAAGTAGGTGCAAATGGAATCTTTGCGTTATACAAAATGTCTGAAGGAAGCCGAAGCACTTTCGGCTCGAACATGTATGCTATAGGGCTGTTAAGTTGTGACGTATTTCCGGGTCCATCGGCTCAAAAAAACCCACTAAAATAAAGCGAAAAAAATTCTCAGTTATGTAATCTTCAGCCGAAACAATCAGAACTGTGGAGAAGAAATACTGTCGTGAAGAAAAAATAATAAAAATCTTCATAAAACTGTATTCCATTTTGGACCCGAAAGTTTGTTTTTTCATTCGAATGACGTCACACTTAATAGCCCTATAGATAGAAATGCGTCTGCCATGCGTGGCAGCGGTCATTCACTGGCAATTCGAAACTGGAATATTGGAACCTAGGGAAAAGCTAGTGGTCCAGTGTCCCAGGAGAAAATGATAAGCATCCCACAGGTATCCCATGTACCTTGACTTGTTGTTTTTGATTGGTAGGCGTCTGGCGGGACTTAACCACAACAAGGCCAAAGGTATCATTGAATGGCGCAACCGAAATAAAAGATTCCAAAACCGAGAAGAACTCTTGCTGTGTAAGGGCATTGGAAAAAGGACTTATGAACAGTGTGTCGGGTTCCTGCGGGTATTACCGTCCGCTGACCAAGATGAACAGGCTGGAAACCATGGAAACGAGAGGCCTGGGCCGGTTGATGTGATTGAGGTGATTGATAGTGAAGATGAGTTGGAAGAAGTGGGGAGGAAACGAAAAAATCGAAAAACAAAAGATGGCAAGAAAAAGAAAGCAAGAAGATCAAGCAAGGATGGTGAAGTAGAGTACAACCCTCTGGATAAAACGTTTATTCATCCAGAGTCGTATGGCGTAGCCGAGAAGTAAGGTTATTGAACTGTTATTAACAGAGCAACGTTTGCATTAATGATTTAATCACTGTCTTTCCAACCATCTCCACCCATCCATGTATTGATCCATCTATCTACCCATCCATCCACCCATCCATGCATCCATCCTTCATTCCATTCACCTACCCATCCATCCATCCATGCATTGCATTCATCTATTTATTTGTTCACTTGCTATTCCCCTATTCATTCATTACTCACTCACTCACTCGCTCAACAAATTTTCGGTGTTGCAGGCTGCAAACCTCTGTTGCACAAAATCGAAAGCACTTTTCGCAACAAAAAAATTGTTGCGCAACAAGACGCGGGCGGGGTGGTAACACGAGCAACACGGCTTTATAACTTTGTTGTGCGACTTGTTGCACGTTTTTGTTGCTCTTATTACCGCACCTTAAGAACAATACTTTGCTCTGTACATCTCTAGGTTAATGAAACTTGCAAAGACGCATAGCAGGGATATCGGCAAGCCAAGCATGAACACAGCTATTACTGCACTTCTTGCGGACCGAAGTAAGTAGATACGTGATCCATCAGCTGATGCCAAAAGTCGGACCCAGTTCGCTCTCTGCCCAACCACCCATCGCGATAACTACGACTTTTGGAATCAGTCTAGTGATCCATCAGCTGATGCCAAAAACACCCAAAATCAAGGAAGAGAAAGACCTACAACATTTGCCCACTTCTGATACCGAATCTAACTCGAGACCCCAAAGATGTGAGGCGAGTGCTCTACTTGTACATCACCCTTGATCCATTCATCACCCTTGATGGCCTGGTCTGATGTAGAGCGTTTTTAAAAATTCTTGACTACATCAAGAGAATGTGCAGGACAGCTGTTCCTGTCTGTCCTTCTTGTTCTCACATGTCAGGCACGTGAAAAGGCATATTTTTTTTCTTAATAGCTGTTGAAAATCTGGCTGAAGAATTTGGTGTCGGTGAACCCACTCTACATTTCATCATCGATGGTCTAAGACAACCAACAGACCATGATATACGAGCAAGTAAGTTTGAAATATCAATCCATTGCTTGCGGTATCTACAGTATCTGCTTATGGTGAAACGAAAGGTTCGTGTGAATTCAACGACGAACAAGAGTATGAGTAAAGCGATGTCCGTCGATGGAGATCAAAATGGGTGAAAAGCAGATGCTCGAGGAATGAGAGAAATGACAAGATGTGTAACTTCACACCTTGATTATAATCTTTTTTTCAGCCTTCGAGAAGCCACTTTTCCGCAAAGGCATCATGCTCTTTGAAGATCTTCATGCTGGAACCCAGCTAACAGGACGCGTCAATAACGTCACCACATTTGGCGCCTTTGTTGACTGTGGCGTTGGGAGTAACGGTTTTATACACGAATCACGGCTACGAAATCGCAGCGAAATATCTGTGGGGGACATCGTGGATGTGTCAGTGATCTCGGTGGACAGAAGAAAGGGACATTTTGGCTTAGAGGTGATATCTGTAAGGCAGCATTTGAGACCACAACTTTTGACGTCGACTAGTTTTGATAGGAAGTAGTTTTTGGGATAGACTCGTTCAGACAACCTCCTGTTGGTGGCGCCATTTTTATCTTCAGAGAATGACTTTTTCAGATATTCTATGGCGCTAACAAGGAATGAAAGGGATGGGGTTTTTTCGGTGTTCAATGAGGATGATTTATATTCAAGGCTGTGATTTTGAAAAGGGGATCAAAATAACTGCCACAGAAAGTTTAAACTTGCAGATTCCACTGCCTCATGAAGTCGTAGGGACGCTGAAGTATTACTCACGTTGAAAATAGGATTGTTGTCCCGAATCCCGAACTGTCCCGAATCCCGAACCGAAAACAAAATTTAGAAATTATTTAAACCATACATTATTTATTAACCCAGATCGAAAATGATATTGAAAACCCGTTATTTTACACAAGTGTAAATCCATATAAATTATATATATCTATGTTTATCATGACTTTGCGGACATGCCTCTAGTCATTTCCGTCGGGAGAATGGCACTGCCAAAAATTTACTGATTTGATTGAGCTTGGATTGGGATGCCTGTGTTCAAGTTCTCTCTCGCCGCCGCGGTACCGGTTACTGATCAAAGGCGTGGCAGCCAAGTGCATGACATTTCAAACCAACCAATGGGCTTTTTTCACGAGGCGGCCATATTGGCTCAAACAATGGGTTTTAATACCCTTGGGTTCCCTTGCCCTCGCTTTGAGGCATTTCAGAATGTTCCAAGCAAAGGTTTTCATTCTCATGGAGATAAACATGGCCGCCGCGTGATAGCCCACAGTCGTCTTCACAGTTCACTGCGCCATCTTGAAAGGTAGCCAGGCCTTGCATCGAAGTGAGGCAAACGCTGACATTGCAAATGAACGATAGAGAACTTTTTTTAACACTGAACAAATATTCACATGTCTCTATCATTGCAAGCTCACCGTTCGCCTCACTTCGATGTAAAGGCACGGCTACCTTTCAAGATGGCGCGAGGGTGTGTGAAGGGGACTATTTGGTTTTTAGTTTTCGTTTGTTGCAGGTTCAGTTTCAGTTTTGTTGAATGCTAATATTGGTACCACAAGACTCCAGATATACAGTAAGATACACAAGGAGCTGGCTGTCATCTTGATGCACATGGCAGCCCAGTTGATATACAGTTTGAACTGAGTGCCATTCTTGGGTGTGTACCAGTTTGTTAACACCATAGTAACGTGAAGACTGGCTAAGAAATAGACGAAGTGGTAGAAGGAGTAGCTGTAAGGCACGGGGTCCTCTACTTCATTCTCCTCTGAAAACATCTCATCATCTGTGTTCCTGTTCTGTGGATCGTTCTCGTCATTTGTTTTTAACCGTCCACGTAGTCCGCATAAAAGATGTAGAGACATTACAGCTATCTTACGGAGATTGTTTGATATGGGCACGATTCGAATAGTAAAGTAGACCAGTAATAAAACAATGAGTATCAGATCTATGATTGCTTGGACGTTGATGCTTGGACGCATGTCCACTTCAGAGACATATGAAGCCAGTGGGTTACACCTCTCATTCGGGTTGTACGACAGACCGGAGAGGGTCAAATACATCGTGAAAAAAGTGACGGCAGCTGCTTGGAATAAACCAGTGTCTGTAACGACCGGGTGAATTGATATCACTGAAGCGATGCCGCAAAGAATAAAGTTCATGGTGATGAATGTTTTGTTTGTTTTACAGTGACCTGCATCTCCGACAAAAAAGATATAGAAGCATACGACAGACACGAATGAAATGACATATAGACTGATGGTAGCGATGAGTATGGTCCGGAACCACGTTTTGTTGCCTGTGGCTTCGTATCTATTCGACATTGCAGTGTTTAAAAGTCGTGTGAAGTCGACTATGAGAACCATCTGGACAACGATGAAGAAGAATGTTCCTATTGGACAAGTATAGGTCCATACTCGACTGAACTCAAGCGGAATGAAGAAAGTACAAACAAGGAGACCGAAAAATAAAACAAACTTAACGAACCATAAACCGTTGTGAATCAAAGCTCGTGGATCCGTGTACGTCCTCACTGCATACAGTATGATAGCGAACAGCAGGTAGAATGTTGCCATAGAGAACGAGATCCGATAAACCGCAAGGTATCCTGGGTCATGACTCATACAGTTGCCAAGCTTGCTAATCTTCTTACAGAAGAAGGAATTCGTTCGTAGAGAACGCCTGATACCAGGGAGGTACATCAAGATGCATGTTATTGTTCCGCTGATGAAGAAAAATGTATAGATGAAGCGAGTGGACATCGATCGGTTGATTCCCGAACAGCCGTTAAAGAAAAGAGCGTACAAAGATTTGCCAATGAATTTGAAGAATGATTTCAAAAGTGTCAAGAATTCTGTGGTGTTTTCTTCAGGGTAGACTATTGGAGCTACAAGAATCCATAAATAAATCAACGCAACCAGAACACTTGCGAGGCTCTTAGTAACGAGAAATGTCCAGGACATTGTTGTCTTTGTAACGGTATCCACTTCATGTGGAGCGGTGAACGTCGAACTTACATAAAGACAAGCTAACATAAAAATAATGTGAAAGAATGAAAAACTGTACCACTCTTTTGGTTTTTCTAAATCGTCCAACTCAGGTTCGCTTTCTAATTGATTGGAAATGATTTTTCTGTTAAACTTAGAATGACTGGGCTTCCTGCTCCGTAGTGCAACGTAACTTAGCAACATGCACGTGACGAGTGTTCCAATAAGCGAATGAATGTACTGGCCAAGTCTTGAGGCACTATCGAAGAACTGAAAGATATCAGGGCTGCAGAGAGCATGCTCGTGGGAGACGGCAGAGTACGTCAGGAATATAATGTATCCAGCAATTAAACCAGTCTGAGCAAGGCTTTGGTAGAGAACTGAAGTACCTTTGGGCTTGGACACGATTGAAGAAATCACAAACAGGATGATACAAATGATGACATTGGTGGTTGTCAGAAATAAATTTGTTCTGCAGTTGTCTTTGAAACCAAAGAGAATGTAAATCAAACCCACCACGGATAAGAGAAGAGCAATAAAAGATACTGTGAATGCTTTGAGTAGGACGAAACTGGGTTGCTTTTCTGATGAGTTCTGGAGTGTGAGAACTTTACAAAATGCGCGCGAAAAGTCGACTATGAAGACAAGTTGTACGATGGAGAAAATAAACCACGCAGCAATAGCTTGGTATCCCCAGATTGTATCTATGATGTTGTGAGGTACCAAGTACATAACATATCCTATAAGAACCAGTAGAAGAAGTTTTAGAAGCCATACTCCAGTGTGGAGGCCACTACGATAAGATGTGTAGCGAGCCTTGAATAGCACAACCATCATTATGAAGAAGAAATCCGCAGATCCGATACCAATTCTGAATGTCACAAGATGTGATAACTTCACAAGACAATCTCCTTTTCCATCATTACATGTAAATGATGTATCCCCTAACATGTTGACTATTATAGGTATCGATAAAATACTAGCTGAAGTTACACAGAATAGAAGAAGAACGAGATAACTTGTATGTGTTCCTGTGAGGTCGCCATTGCTCGGTTTCCACGGGGCCACTAAGCTGTACAGTGATGACTTGCCTTTACTTTCGTCTTTAGAAGTCGATTCTCGTTTATCTTCTTCCTTCTTGGTTTTATTATCCTCTGAAGTAATTTGAATATTGTCTTGTTTATTCTCCACTTCCGCCATTTAGAAAATATGGGCTCTTTAAAAAATAGAGATATTTACGAAGAAAACTTAACTGTGTGTAGCAAGTGAAGAAACGCAGCAAAATATATCCAATTTGAAATCAGTATCTCTTCGCCTTCTTAGAAGTCCTGGATTATTTTTCAAAGTATTACCAGTGTTTACGTAAAAGCCTTCACTACTCTACACATTCTTTCATTCGCAAATTTACAAAAATTCCTCATTGGAACAAAATTTGGTATTGTAAATTTTTTTCTTCTCAAACGCCAAGGTCAAAGAAGCCCTGCTCGAGTTCATGAGATCACACTCCTTCAATAGCCATCTCGCTATTGGTTTGGCCGACCGTACCGTCAGTGTTTATATTTATTTGATCCGTGAAAGGGTATTCAGTGCCGTGCAGACCATCAGATCTAAATTAGTAGGTGAACTGTGAGATAAACTACGTGTTCTGGCTCCCGTCAGAAAGTATAGTTCTATTCATTGGTCGCATAAGATGTCACTAGTGAACCTACAGTTTATATCTTGAACGACTTTTTCCATATTATTTCATCATTTGAGTGGTTTTACTTTACAATCTCGCTGTTTTGTTTTTAGTACCAGATTATCTATGTCTATCATTCCTGATTGACATACCATTGCCACCTGTCCACATACGATTGGATCCCTGTAGCAGGTGCTTATATCCTTGCACACCTCCGGAAGATACTGGCATTTTCCGTATTACAGATATTGCTTTTTCTCAAGGCTGTGCACAGGGAGATCTCTTTAAATAAAAGCAGAGGGACAATCAAATTTGAAAAACATGCCTTTCTAAAATTCCTCTATTTGCGATGATTCATGACAAAGCCACCGAAACATTGGATTGGAAAACCATGTAAAGCGTGCGAAAATAAACTGGCAAGTTTGGAGCGTCAAGTCTTCTCTCTCTCTAAAAACAGTCTCGTGAATTAAACAACTCTGAACTAGTTGCCATTTCATTCAGTTTCATGGTTTTTGACAATGTTACAAAAGTTTATATTGCAGCTGCCATATATGTAAGTCGTAAGCCGTAGAGTGCAAACAGTAATTAGTAATTAATTTATTAATTTAATTTATGATTAGTAATCCTAAATTCCACTAATTTAATTGTAAAATGTCCTTTGTCTTCTCTTGTTTCATTATACACTATTTTGTAATTAGCTAGTGTTTCATGGAGTAACTGTTTTGTAAAAGGTAAGCTTTATTTTCATAAACATTTTTTCTGATTTGAATTGCCATGTCAACGCCAAAGATATTTTGGTGTGCCAAACATTTTGACAATCTGCCTAATCTATTTTTTCGAAGCTTTTAATAACCAAACAGTTTCCATTGAAAAAAACCAAAAATAGCGTCTTTTGAGAATCATTGAATCCTTGGCTAAGAAGCAAAATCGTCTGGTTCAATGGACGCATCTTATTCAGGCAGGGGGAACTTCCGGTGTCAAGGCAACGTCTTTCTGTTTACCACAAGACTACCAAATCCAAATTGAATTCACTAGCTTTTGCCGTTCTTTTGAAACTAAAAACGCTTGCACTGACGAATAACATTTTTGTTAGCCTACGGTTTTCGAAACAACGGAAA
>OCZR010218869.1:0-10163 GCA_900234385.1 Anemonia viridis | reverse complement strand
TACACTAATTAGAGAAGATTTATTAAGACCATTATAGTAACGAATAAGATATGAATACTACAACCCCTCCCTCCCATCAAATGACAAGGGAAGTGGGTCTGCAGACCGGCGAGCTTGGACGGATTGACGTCTTTCGCCACGAAGCGTTTCAGTCGATTAAGTGAGGTCAGATGTTTAGTTCACGGACTCATTCAACGATTTCGTGCAAAAATATTCTATTCCCCAGCAGAGCAGAAAGGCCTAGGATGGGCCATGAACTATCCATGGAGGGTTTCTTATTATTTTTCTATTTGAAGGAAAATCTCAGTTGTACTCGTGTTTAAATCGTATTTAACCATTTGACCAGCTTCCGTTTTTCTTCGCCTCTGTCTATGTGATTCAAGAGTGTCTCTCGTGTGTCAAGACTAGTGCCTTGCCACGTCTGACTGATCGTGGGTCAGTATATAGTGAGCGGGTGGGTGTCGTTTAATAAACCTTTGTTAAATAATGAAATATACTATAAATTGCTTTTCCTTCCAGCACAGTGTGTTGTTGAACTTGTAAAGACAATACTAATAAACGGCGTAACAGGGCAGGAATCAGATTGACAGGAAACTGGAGGTGGGTTACATGTGGACTACAATCAGTAAACTAAACTGATGGGTGCGTTGGGGGGTAGGCAAGAATCTATGTAAGGGGTTCCAATAATGTGGAGGATCATTCGATAGCCAACTGTTTAACCACGTGGTTAGTTCTCTGGCTTTAACAACATCATCTGATTATAGCCTCCCGTGTCAAGTGAGTCCACAATAAAAATGTTGTTCATTTTACTTGTCATTTTGTACGAGTCTATGGTGAAGGTTTTTTCAGTATCAGTGGTAATGCTAGTTGTGGTGGTAGTGGAGCACTCTTAAACGTGGGAGGGGGGCTAAGACTAGAACGTATAGGAGACCAGTCAAAAAGTGGGAGGCTGAGTGGTAAACTTTAGATTACTTTACACTGAGCGGCTCTTGCTGGTATTGCTGATATTGATACTATTGATCTACTAAGGCTACGCTTTACCCCTGGCTGTGTCCTTCGTCTCTTGAGCCCGCAGTTCTCATGGTCAGCACCGAGGAACAAGAGAGTGACGTTGCATGGTATGGGGAGAGTAATCAAGTAGCTATCGTGAATCTGCCTTGTATTATACAACTATTGACGATTCTTATCATCAGATACCAATCTTAATAAGATACAGGCTGAATGCTTTCTGCTATCATCAAGACTAGGCTTGATTATTATCACCACGATAACAACAATTTTCGTTTAATGCGTTTTCCACTTACTGCCTTATTGCCTAAGACATATTCGGTTTATATATAGTACATGTAGAGCCGTGATTCCGTGAGCGACGTTTTCCCGCCTTCACTCGGCAACCCAGGGAGTCTACTAAACACGTGGTATGGCGGACCCTGTCTTTGTCTATGGAACAAAAACTCTACATGGAGTCTCTCAGGCCATGATCTTTCATGTGTGTTGCTATTTTAAAACCTAGAAATATCCTGCTGGTCATACTAGCAAAGAACTGCTGTTATTTAATCCTATTTTAATAATATTTCCAATATATAAAGTAAAAATTGAATGTGATGATTACTAAAACTAACAAAGAGACAGACTGATTCCCTTCAATGAGTGATTAATCTCTCGTTTATATTCATTCAAAACTGGAAAGAAATCTTTACTTGATTCTGTGTCAATACTCTTCGCTTCAATGTAGAATGAAAAGTGAGAAAAGTTCATATTTAAATTGACTTGTAGACGAATGGCTTCGAACATAGCACGTCTCATATGCCTTTCTATAAATATTCGGCAAACAGCAGTTTCAATAACAGTTTATTATTTTTAGTTATTTTATGGTCATATGATTTTCACTTATAACGAAACCTGATGTCCAAGCAGATTCTGGTGTTTATCATTCAAGATCAATATCCAATACATACCTATACTTTTACTTTGGTAACAAAATACGTTGAGTGTAAAGTAAGATTTGGTTGTATTCTCAAATGTCGATGTGTCCAGACGTGCTAGCTGATCTCTACTTGGGACTCGACATTTGTCCTTGTTTTCTAGTAAACACGGGGCTTGTGTCACGATAAAAATGAAGTTTTAAAACTAAGATAAACTAATACTGTCTTCGGTTTATACGCTACAAAATGGAGGTTCAAGTAGAGTGACGTCATTACACGATGATGATGATGATGATGGTATTAATTGTAGAAAATAACGAAGTCCGACTACCATATTTTTGTTTCTTATAACTCGCTCAATTACTCTTTGCTTGTATATGATTCTTTTACACAGCAAAGTTCACATTGCCGAATACGATACGATTTTATCCGTCTCGATCTCTGCCGGCTCCCAGTTGACAGATTGTTCAGGTTCAACTGGATTATTATATTTTTGAGTGGCTTTTTTGTGTTGCAATCATCTTTAGTATTGCAATGTAGTTTTAATTTAAAGCTTATTCAATTTTTTTTCTCGTTTTCTGACAGACATAGACAATATTGTTAAGTGTTTTGAGAGGTAATGACATCGTCAGCCGTCTTAACGGTTGCACATGACATCGGTGAATTCTTTCTCAGACCAGCACATATCAGTTTTACTAGAAGTTTTTCCATCCAAGCACCTTGAGAACGATCGAACAAATATGTTTTCTCACATTCCAAAATGATCTACTATACAGATATTTACTAAGTTAGAAATGTCGACATCTAATATTAGGTCTATATTGGTCAACCGGTGTTTGATACACATGTCTTGACCTCTACATTCCAGATTTGCCGCACCCATATGTTACTGCTTTCCTATTGGCTCGTTCTTTTCTTTGCCTTGTGTCAATATTCATTTTCAAATCAGGCGAGAACAAAAATAGCCGCAACTGATCCTGATCAATCCCGAGTGTAAACGTGGAAGGCAAATACTTGAACACGAGCTCACGAGTAGGTTAATGACAGTAATAAGGAGTCTGGATACATCAGACATTTGTCTGCTAACATCAGTTTATGTGTACAAACTTGCTTTGGATTGTTGACTCTGTAATCAGACTTTTGGGATTAGACCTGTTGTTTTTGTCCCCGTGGTTTTAGATGAACTGCTTTGAGAATATCATAACAAGATGGTTTTTTTATAACAAAGAGAATGCCGCCACCACTTAGAGTGTCGCCAGGAGAAAAATATTTTGAAATAAAACCCACATTTTAAAAACAATAATGAGTTTTAGTTAATGTAATATAGTTCTTTGTGCTGGTTGTTTCTAATGTTATGTCTATCGGGTGCTAGCCGTTTTAGTAGATCCGTCTTAGCAGTGTGCAAAGTGTAATGAAATCTAGAGGTTTCTCCTAGAGAGACATTCCTTTATACATTGAGATGAAATACTTTAGCAGAATTCATTAGTATGGTGTCGAAATGTCTTGTAGTTGTAAAATATCTTATATTACAGTATACTGATTAGCACGATTCAAACTCGTTCATTTTGCTTTGGACTTATTGCGCATGCGTAAAACTACAAATGACCAATTTCTAGTAATTCATCTCTCATAAGTTACATCCCACATGGTATAACACTAATGTCAAGTCACATTACATTTACCTAGTCAATAAATTGGTTACAAAGTCGTATTGAATCACTTCTGCGCAATTTTATGTTGGAAAACAAACTGACTGTGTTTGGCCTTTTTGTCCATAAAATATTTGGACACATTCGTGAAGAAAACAATATTTGACAGCGGGTCAACCATAAAGCCGATTGTTTGATATATATGATTAGTATTTATAAAGTTAACCGATGAACTGACTCACCGTGAAGCAGGGTACTTTGGACAGCACTGATTTCTTGGCAAAATCAATTTTAGTAGTAATAATGTAATATGGAACTGATGGGGTCACACCTGATTGAGTTCCTCAGTGATCGAGCTGCTAGAGCGACTAGTCAAATTCAAAACTATTCCAAAAATATGCAGCATCTCGTGTCAGCACAAGAAGAGTTTTAAATTAATTTTTTTATTATTAGCGACCCACTTAAACACCTCACTTGTTTTTGCACACTGTGCGCAGAAGCGTTTTAGTTGTCTTTTAGTTTTGAAGCTAATTTAACGTATTTTTTCAATAGTCCTTGAAGCTTTAAAGGAAATGGATCCGCCTCTGATTGTGCGTTGTAGCACGTCGTCATGATGTAACCAACTGAATACCAGACCTAGCTCTCTGTTTAATATCGATCTATCCCTCACAAACCTTCTTTTAGTCATCACAAGAAAAAATATTATAGAATTCAATTATATCTATAAGTCAATTCCATTTACAATGCTGAACAAATATATAATAATCGAAAGAATGAGAAAATAGCAAAGAGCTGGATGGTCGAGTTTACAAAAACTTCTGTCCAAACTAGGAAAGTCCTATTCGACTTGTTGTATTGTATCATCGGCCATGATGGTAGTTTTTATGGCCCATGATGGACGAATTTAACAAACAATTTGTCATTATTATCTTTTATTACATTATCCAACATGGCCGCCATCCCTTTGGTTATCTTATAGGGGGATGATTACTGGCCAGCAAGAAAGCCCAAGTTAATAAGTAAAAGCTTTACGAGCTAGTCTAAGGATATGATACTATTAGAAAGTAACAGCTGAGGTTGAACCAAGCTTGAATTCTATGACTGAACTACTGCATGTCCGTGCAGTTGAAACCAACTGGTATCGTTACCTGACACACAGCTCACTTCGTGGTTTCGAGTTTGAAATATTTACGGGTCTTGACTGAAGTCATTAGAGGTTTGTTCAAAATCCTCTCATCCCTGTACATACACTTTAAATCAGTCCACTTGTCCTCAGGTCCCCCTCGACATCACATCACAAAACTTTGCCCATTACATAACACTTCACCTTTCTCCCATCTTTCATACATCGTTTTTCTGACACTTTTTAATGATTTTACTATTCTAAAGATGAGCGCTTAGCCGCTAGAATAATTAACCACTGTCTAAAAACCTTGGTTAATGGTCCTCATCACATCACCCTGCGCCATCATCTTGTAAGGTAGTAGTGCTTTTGATTGACAAAGGAGGTAGGGTGAGCTGGTAATGACAACGATCGAGCTTTTAATTTTAACGCCTTTGATATATTTCTGGGTTGGACTACCTTTCAAGATGGTGCTAGGAACATGTGAAGGGAACTACTATCGAACATGTTACTAGCTACTTGACTGATTTACACTGATAGAGCAGTGCACACTCTATGTCAAATACTGCATTGTTTCCATAACTTGACAAAACAGTGCGTTTTGCTGTTGTTTAAAAACAACCTAGTACTAAAAAGTTATAATAAATATTTCTTCATATCATGGGAATAATAAACAATGATATAACTGATGTGATACACAGATGCGGTGGTGATAAATACTTCTGGAAAAACCGAATGACCACATGACTGCAGTCTCATGACTACTGATGATCACAATTACAGTAACCGATAGTTTACATGATTGGTCTTCAGTTTTCACAGTCTTAAGAAAGAGTTTTGAAGGCTGTTAAGAGTCCAAAACCAGTGTTAATTAAAAATAATGAAATAAGGACTTAAAAAAATAAAATAAATTACTATCTCAGTGAACGAATTTAATAAGAACACTAAAGTAATAAATGGGTTTGAACAAAAGTCTGGCAAAGTCTAGAATATTGCTCTTTATCAGTTTAGACTGATTTATTATATTCTAACATAGCATGTTTAAAGTTTGGGCAAGAATCATTTAGGTTCTTCTTAAATACCTTTTTGTTATACCAAGTGCTCACCAAGTTTCTTTGCATACTTGTATTGCGGTCCAGAGTTGTTCATCAGTTATGAGCCACCAATTGCAATAATTTTACTCTTACTGACTGGTACTTACTCTACGATTAACCGCCACATTTAAGAAGCCTGTTATCAGGTGAGGTTTATCAATTTTGTTTTTTAATAGCCCAAGATTTTCTTCTCGAAAGTGAGTGTAAGCCGAAGCAGATGTCTCGTAACTGACCAACTAGAACATGACTAGGATCGATGTTGTGGTGAACCACACAATACAATACTGGACTGATCACTTCCCTAATAGCTTCACAGCTAGACTTTAAACACGATACAACTAAGAACTGATCTATCCATGCCATTTTCATGGGATAAACTTGCTTTTTTGGAAAGTATACAAAGAGATATATAGAAGCCGAGCAATTAGTTTTATGATGCTTCAAACTTATAGGGTAAAGACTTGCTTCGCAGCTTTGGGTATTGAAGACTAACTTGGACCGCACGCATTACTGGAGGATTCAGTGGATGGCTAGATTTTCTACTCACCATTATTACTGTTTATATATTTTCTCCTGTTGCATGCTTGGTGTAGTTTACCTAACGATAACTAAATAATTCTGGATTTTCTGAAGTTTCGATCGGTGTAGATCCTGAAGACCTAGGCCGCTTTACTTATCATAGTGCGATGCGATTGATACATACGTTCCCGACTTTTCTGTTTTCAGTTGTGTAAAACCAGTACGACTTTTTCAGTTTTAAATAAGATTAATTTCCTAGTGTCGACGTGTACATATGTTAGTTGGAGTACAACTCGTTCGTGACTGAGATCTGACAGTCTGAGATTCAAGAGAGAAAGAGGAAAAAGAAACGAACCAAGTTGCTTCCAGACACACCCGACTTGACATTAAGTTATAGGTAATTATACAATTATTATAGTAACAATCATGTAACGAATATTCCCTTGAAAAATCTTTGAATGGAACTTATTCTTATATGATTGCTCGCTCGAGAATTCCCTCATGTCCCGCGCCAGTCTTACGTGGAGAAATCCCGAACATTTTGTATTCGAATCCGACCGCATCGCTTACAATCTTCCGGCATAAACAATACATAGGAAATCCTCTAACAGGAAGCCAGACTCGAAATCTTAATAAGTAAAGTAAAAAAAGATTATTTTAATAGAAAAATATGACATGGGTTATTGCTGCAGGAAAAGTTTAAAGTTAGAAAATGACAACAATTTATTGTGAACAATGGCAAGAAAAATGGCTGTTGAGGAACAGTTAACCGCTTTGAGATGACACTCACTTCAGACTGGCGCAGTTACGTGCGTGGACGTACGTTCGCTCTACATTCACCTAGGAATATGTTTTTTATATTTTTACTACTAAAACCCGCTTGGGTTGGCATTTCGTGTATCTAATTCAAAGGGAATTTTGGAAAAATTCGTGAACCAGATTGAGAAAGTAGCTGTATAGGTCCTTTTTAAAAGCTTTTTCACTACGAAAAAAGTTATATCTATAAAATTGTAGCTTTTTTTATATACTTTGGGTTTTCAAAAGATGTAAAAAAAGTGACATAGTACTTTGACCCTTCTGAGGAATGGGGCAATGTCTTAACTAGAATGAGAGAAAAGAATGAGTGAAATAAAATGAATGAATTGAAAATCCCTTGTAAGTTTTTATTAGTTAGAATTGGAGTTAGTATCTAGTAATAAATGATTTTTGATGTATATATATGTAGATATTACTTACCATCAGGCAGAAGATCTTAATGGAGCTTAGTGAGTCTAAGTCAATCACTGGTTAAACAAGAAGGATATTATTTTGTACCTATCATTTATATGCATAACCAGCTGATAATTAGTATTTGAAGTACATATGTAAACATGTACGATAGCCTTCAATCAAACTGCAGACGGCAATAGATTGAAGTGAGCTGAGCTGAACTTCATAAAACAACATTTCATTTTCCTTGAATGAGACCAAAAGTAAAAGTGAAATGCTTTCGTTTAACCCTTTTGACTATTGATGCCCAAACTCTCTCTCTGGGATGGTGTTTTCCACTAAACTTGCTGAAAAAACTGCTGAAATGGTTTTTGGGTTGAGAGGGTTCACTTCTCGACACCATGATTCTAATAGCCGGATAACTGGACTTCCTTCGAATTTGGGTAAAAATATCCACTTTATTCAACCCGCAAGATGTTCAGCACGTATTATTCTAGAATGGATTGATTTACTAGGGGAGGGGTGGGTGGAGAGGCGTCAAAGTGACTCATTTCAATCTTGCGGTTATATTTCCACATGTATCTCGATTCATCGCTGAATGATAAACATGATATTGGCTTCCTGAGCGGTTTTCATTTTCTAAGAAATCTTATCACGACTTACTTAAACATCAGCAAAACAGACTGTTTGTGCTTGGGTTTTAATTATACCAAGTGTTCTGATTGGCTTTCATAAGGTCCATCTTCCGCTAGTCGTCCAAAAGATAATTACACGATTCAGCAAACGAAATTGGATTGGATATTGATTGTAGCCCTCTCTCTCAGGCTAGAATAAACAACACAAAGAGAAAGAGAGTGAGTAAGGACAATATTCAGTTTGAAAGAATAGTTTATAGACCTCTTGAAGAATATTTCGATACAACTCAGTTCAGAGGACAAAACAAACTTGGAAATGAAATTGTGATTGTTCTTTAGATTAAGCTGCTCTGCAAGAGGTCTAAACAGGACTGAACAAGATGAACTAGAAACATAACTAAAAACTTAATTCCTTGCTAGGTAAGTCAGTTTGAATAGGATAGAAATAAAATAGGGCAGGTCATATAGAAGTGAGAAGACTACTTGTCATGGTTGAATTTGTTAGAACAGTTGCATGAAAAATCACGGTGTAAATTGTAACTGGCTAAACATATCTAAGAGATTCTTCTCTGGTTGTTTTGCAGACCATTCTGACTTTCTCATTCTTTTCAAAAGCCTGAAATGGAATCGTCAGAAGGAGTTTGCAGTCGTTGCCATGAAGAGAACTGATGAAACTACAATAGACAAGAAGGTTGATCCTGAAAAAAGGACTAATTATAAATCATTTCAGGTTACATCAAACCGATGATAGTTGACTGTGATGTGGCGCCAGTAATACGTAGCCATTTGTGATGACAAAAATGGTCAGATGAGCCGATAATGTTCCATCAGATCATACTGAAGCTCTTAATGGTACATGACCCATTCATACGTGGATTTGAGTATACAGGCAGCCATTTTACCTGTTTTGTAACTTGAAAAAAGGAAAGAAAATTCATAGGAATGCCAAAAACAGGGACAGTTTGCACCTGTATAGCTTTCAGTGTTACATTATAGTCAGCTTTGACTGAATCAAATGCTTTTCTATTAATGTTGTTCTAAGCTGTTGTGAAAAAAAGTACGTTTTATAATCAACAGCAGCACATCAGCCCATGAGCTCTTTCAGAACTGAATTTTCAGCATAGATGTTTCACTCTTACCAAAAATAAAAGCTAATACCTATAAAAAATGGTTATTGTAGAATAGAGAAGAAGATGTGAGAGGAACATAAAGTTCTAGGGTTCGTGCTCGGAGTGCTCCAGGTCATGATGCATTTTTCTGCCGTACGACACATGAGTCAGTGGTAATTGAGTACAGCGTTGGCTGCGTGGAAAAAACAAAACCCGATGCTTGATTTCCAGTCCTTTTGGGTTCAGGTGCCATTATAACTAGTCATCGAATATACCACTGTGTTCCTTGATCACAAACTCATTTTCTATTGGTGTCAATATTCTCAAATACCGAACATTCTCAAACTTCAGACAAACACTTGAAATTCTGAGAATCTTTAGCGAAACACATAAAATGCCTTTGCAACAGTACATAACATTCGAAACAAGATTTTTAATATACTATTTTAATAACAAGACGTTGAACATCCTCATTCAACCCCATTGTTTGCGCGCTATTGCTGAAAGGTAGGAACGTTGTGCATTACATTCTTGTATTCCTATTATAATAAAAGTATTTGGTGATCCACGTGTTTCTAAGATACATGAAGTACCATCCGAACAAAGGTGCGCAATCATGTCTTTAATTTCCAATATCGAAAGTGGGCTATATGTTACATTGCTTTACATGATTAAAGCTGTGTGAGAGAGAGATAGATTACAGAAGAAAAAAGGAATATAAAGGTAAAGCATGCATGACAAGGTATGTTGGTCAGGTCACCCATCCAGTTGCTAAACTCCCTCAAACCTACTTGACTCAGTACTTTGGAAGCCTAAGTTTTTCCCACTCGGCCACGGATTTTTATGGATAAGCACAACAATGGCCGTGAAAACAATGCACCCTATAGACTAGACTTTTTA